>JAQFZH010001444.1:0-21249 GCA_034695485.1 Entomobrya nivalis
AGAATTTGATTACAGATTACTGATTACTTTAAAGTAATCTGATTACGTAATCAGATTTTGTAATCGTAATCACCGCACAACCCTGCATAATAGCTACTGCGACACCAGCAATGCTTATTATTGGACTTTCTAGTAAAATTCCCAGTTCCAATGCACTCATCGATAAAAGTATAAAGACAAACACGGCAGTTAAGAAACCAGTGATTGCAACTTTATCAAAAGTTAGAAGTGTATTCCGCACAATAATAAGTTGTCTATGCAAACATATGGCCCTTGACAGACTATTTGTACAGTTCATTTGCTGGGAAATTTATCAAATATGTATAATTATGCTGGCATTCATAAGTACAAACATATGATGGCAATACTTTTTCTAGAAATGAATTGCTACATGAAGTACGATATGGCTAAGTATTCAGTATTACTTAATAATTACTTTAATGATAAAATAGAAGTTCCTAAATTGCTATGGGACAATATGACTACATGATGCAAAGCTGTGTCGAATGAGGAAATCACTAATTTTGGTTCTTTTTTACTTGTTTCAATGGCTTATTTATTTGTTGTTATTCTGTCTAAAATTACACACATTCAAATTATAAATACATGTAATATCTTTTGATATATTGTGGTTAAAAATAACTACAAAGTTTAGGTTGAAGTGGGTCAAATGCCGTTCGAAGTGCTTTTATCAAAACTAACAATTTATAAAATGTCGGCAATTGGAGACTTATGGACTAACCTGTAATACACACAGCTCAATAAATGTAAACCTTTTTATTTTCCTTAAATGTTTTCTAACTTTAATTGCCAACTAAATGAAAAACACTCTTTTAGTAAAAAATGTTACTATTAAAGCTTACTTATTTTAGTTATAATTTTGACAGTTAAGGATGCGGAACCAAAAATAAATCTAATTGCCACATAATAGTAATTCATTAAATAGCCTTCGAAAAACTTACAGATCCAATGTGGAAGTGGACAGGTATCTAGCGTGGTCATAATGTATTTGTATACTATAGCGATATGATAAAAACTCACGTACATATTTAATGGGTTCGAAGTACGGATTTTGCGAAAAAAAAATTACTTGGAATTTTACCATTCATTTCAATTTTGATAATCAATTCCATAATTTTCTTAACTAATTACTGCGTCTCATATCTCAAATTTATTATCTCGTTGTTTTGCTTCTGCTTTATAAAATACGTCAACGAAA
The DNA here is from genome assembly GCA_034695485.1 of Entomobrya nivalis. Classification (NCBI taxonomy): domain Eukaryota; kingdom Metazoa; phylum Arthropoda; class Collembola; order Entomobryomorpha; family Entomobryidae; genus Entomobrya; species Entomobrya nivalis. Next base: position 1,220 of record JAQFZH010001444.1, read on the forward strand.
GGTTACAAGTCAGAAGATAAGCAAAGATAACATCCACTCGTATTTGTTTATCCCATCGTCAGTTTGATTTCACAAAGTATATTTTTTTCATGTCTTATGAAATAAAGCGAAAATGAATGTACATTTAATTTGTGGATAGTGCCTCTGACGTCATACTCTACTTCGTACACGAGTCTTTTTCTTACTTCGTAAAAACCAGCTCAACTAGTTTACTTTATCTAATCGACTCCAAAACTCATTCAAATTTTTCCCTTGCTCCAACTCACAAGTACTTTTTGAATTGCAGTACATTATTATTTTAAAATCCATTTCCGGTTCATCTGTTCATTCGGTTCTAGCATGAAATTATCGTACTCAATTTTTAGTGTTTTTCTCATTCAACTATTTTCGGTTACATTTGCGTTTCGCACTAAATTTTATGAGAATGGTAACTTCACAAGTAAGTAAAATAAATATTATTGAAATATTGTGACATTTATTTTAAAGCAAATTAAAATATATTAATTCCATAAACGTTACAGAACTTCTTTATGAAGGGATCCCTACAGATGAATGTATTAATTTTCCTGAAGTTCGTGCTCTGGCAATATTAACTGATGTTTGCGTGATAGCTTACAATAAACCAAACTGTCTGTCATCGGACTGGAAAGAAAAATACAGGAACAATAAAGTGTACATTTTTATAAGCATATTTAATCAATCATTTTGAAAAAATGTTAATTATCTTTAAAATATTTATTACAGTAATGCTCGCAGCTACAGCTATGAATCATTTCATGTTTGCTCTGAAGATCAAAGTGAACCACAACTTAACATCGACATAACAAAACATTACCTAACACAAAACCGGGATCCCCCAGCACTAAAACGTTATAAGGACGTATGTTCTTGTGTGAATATTAAGACAGTTGTGGAAGACTTGGAGAAGTGGTCTATTAATAGTAATGGACATGACTTTAACGCATACTTTGAGCCCGACTGCGCCGAAAGCAAATGGAATGCGAAGAAAATTCAATTACTTTATTCGCAATCAACGAATATGCAAAATTATTTCCGACAGGATAAGGAAACGAATGAAACCTTCAAAGTTCAGTCGATTGGCCCGGATACAAATTCCAAATATTATAAAACCAGATGCATTCGGAAAATTAACCAAAATTTCACAATTGAGTTGAGAGACAAGGAAATGTATTACAACGTGTCAAGTGTAATTGTAGATCTAGAAACTAAATACGCACAGACTCATGAAGAAATGGAAATTTTTAAGAACAATTTTACTGGACAATTTAAAAATTTCAGTGCGGTAAACGATTTTGTTTTGGGTCAAAATGTTCAGCTTCAAAAACAGCTCCGAGAGTCACTACAAAATTTGGAACAAATGCAAGGAAAAATGGAGGCTGCAGTGAAAACTTTAGAAAATATAGCTGAGCAATCAAAAAATACATTGAAACTTTTTGAGGACAAAATGGAAAAACAAAAGGATGACATACATGCGATTTGTGCTTAATGCTTCTTTTCTTCGAGAAATAACTTAATTTTTTAAATTCATTTAGAATTTGTGTAAACTTTAAAAATATTTGAATGCATAAACTCCAATATCATAATTTTTATTACCACGCGACTTTATTTTTAATAAAACCAATAAAATGACATGCCCATTATAATTATTGATATGTTTAAATATTTCTTGACTCAATTTGATTTATAATTCCATTAGTACCAATTTATCTTCAGTTTCGTTTGCACAATTTTACGAATTATTCTAAAATTAGTACACATTTTGTCTGCCAGTTGGAAGTGTCTCACAGAGTACCCCTGAGCATAAAGCACTAGGTATACTATTTGTTAAACGGGAATAATTTAGTACTTTAAAGAACTGCACGAAATAATCAGAATCTTCTTTAACAAATGATAGATATGGAATGTATGCAGGATCCAGGCCAATATTGCTGTTATTCCAAGCATAGCGCCGAATCCCACTGACCTCTATACCTCCTGTCCATGCAACTACAGTTCAAAGGAAATTTAAAAAAAACATGTGTAAACTGAAACGTAATATTTGATGCTATGGTTAGAAATTTTACGGTTTAATCGTATAAAATATTACAACTGCTGTCCGTCCAGTTCGCTACTACGGCTTGATCCAATGCTAAATATTGGTTTACGGAAGTAATTTCGGCTAGCTGCATTCCCAACGATGCACAGTAATTTAAGGCTTCAGTCCGATTCTATTTATTATGGAAAGGTTTAAAAATATTTCCGCCATACATTGTACGCTTATATTAATAAATTTAATGTTTACTTACCCGAGGAACAGTTTGGTCAAGAAAAAATGCCTTGCCATCCACCATTGCTACCAAAGTTAATTTGGGTGTTACTGTGCCTGCAAAACAATTTACAATATAAACCGTACTTTATTAAATGTTACTAAATGTGGTGTTTATTAAATCAGTATATTTTTTACCATGGTTTATTTGTTGTTGAGTTGGTGCTCCTGTAAGTTCCAAAACCCCAACGGAACACAAGAAAACAATGATAAGAACGTGCTTCATTTTGATTTTCTGTAAATATTTCAGTGCTATATGGTCGTGTGCTGAAAGTCGTATAAAAAAACTATACTTTTCGCTTCCTATTTATACCTAAATATTGTATAAAACTTCAGTAGTTAATCAGTCATTTTGCAAAATTCCAATTAAAAAACTTGTCACTTTGACATACTCAAATAGTGTCAAATTATTGATATAATCTCTGAGCATATTTATATCAGTGAAACTTAAAACAATTATTACTTTAAAAACATACTTGGGTCTGAAGGTGATGCAATGACAGGACAGGATTGGTTCAGTTTACATCTACAAAATGAAAATCACGGGATGCTTGAATTGCTTATCTTTTTCTTGTCTTGTCAAAGTTTTGCTTTGTTTATCACACAAAGTTCAAACATTACCTTTGAGCACTGCTTATCATTGTCATACATTGGTTTTTCCATGAACGGAGGCGAGACTGTTATTGCATAATTTAATATTTGAGCTGATTCATTCTATTTTTAATTCGAGAATTGAAGTCATGTAACGAATGTCACGATTTAAAGATAAAGAATTCTAATATTTCAATGCAACACAAATTCTTAATTGTAAGCCAATAAACTTCAATATAAAAAATAACAGATGATGAGGAAAAGGAAATTTGTCTGCATTATCAAAGGAAGCTTTGATATAAAAAGATTTTTCACAGAACTAAAGAAGATATGTTAGCATATGACCAACATAAATTGAGATGTTTACAATAAATATGTTTGCAGCTTCTGGTTTATTCTATTTTTACATTTTTAATATTTAGCAAAATAAAAATAAATTTTTAATACATATAAATAAATAAATACATGGGAAAATATATACCAACTGTCTATCTTTGATTGGAAAGAGAAATAAAGGAGCAATACGACGCATGTTTTTTAATCATTTAAGTGTTTGTACAAAATTTATTGTTTTTTTTTACAATTATTATGATGCTAACATTCCTCACTTTTTTCAGTATTTTTTGTCGTATAAACCATAAACTACTTCGTTTTTCATAAGTCGAACATATCACTATATTGCATACCTTGGAACAGCAACGGTGAAAGAAAGGAAAGCAAACCCAGTCGCAAGCATACCACAGTTTGTTACCACAGTATACATACATATGTATTTTTATATCAAATATTTCATATAAGGTATATAGCTGCGTGTATTCGCAAAGGAGAAGATAGGTTGGCATTCGTGCAAAAACAGGTTGTTATCAGCTGCTCTTTTCTGGTTTCGTTATCAACTTGTTTGCACATTTTTATAATTTAATTTTTTTTTGCAAAAATTTACAAAAGTAGCTTTATCCAAATATTTAAGAAATTTAAAGTATTTTTCGCGGAAAGTCTGGTTTATGAAAAAAAAAATTGACCAAATATGTGTACCTTTTCCACTGCTTCGGAGAAAGTAAAAGTTTTTGGATATTTGGACTTGGCTATCACCATTTTAACAATAGTTATCATTGGGTATGGGGTCATTTTACCTAGCTCATCATACAGCAGTAGTCCCAGTATGGAATCAAAGTCCTCAAGCACTTCGGCACGAGATCGCAATATGCCAAAACAATCGAAGTCTTTCAATCTATTTGGATTCTGGTTGCCGGTTGGGCTCTGCAGTACTTTTGGTTTGCTTGGAATACTATGGTCAATGGTTTTAATAAAAACCTCTTCCATGGAGGTTAAAATAAATAAATTAATGTGTGAAAAATTCCGTACAAAAATCGTCATTGAAATGGGCATGAATTTTTTTGTGGGTATGGCTATTTTTAGGCACAACGTAACAAAGAAAAGTATAGCATGTTTGGATACTGGTTGATCTGCAATGGTGTTTTGGCCGCTATATTGACTTTTTTATGGATTTGGGTGGTTTTGATTGGTGTAACCAAAGAGGGCAGCCCTCATAAAAAACTTTTAATTCTGATATCTTATGGATCATGTTACCTGTTTCGGATGACGTTATTTTTTCTGTTTTGGAGGGAACGAAGAAATATTTCCAGTGAAAGGGAATGGACTGACGAGAACATTAGAAAATGGATGACCAATGTGGGATTGGACGGAGAACGTGAGAGGATAGCAAATTTCAGAAGATTGTATAGGTTAAGGCGATTTTACTCCAGAAGACTGGTCATGAACCACAAATTTAATTTACTATTTTTTCAGTTATTAAATTTTGGAATGATGGCAATAATTTAACATTGTTTTTAGTAATTTTTTGTCTTACAAACCATAAAACACTTCATATAATCATAAGATGAACAAACCATTACATTGTATACCTTGGAGCAGCATCGGTGAAAGAAAGGAAAGCGAACTCAGTTGCAAGCATATAAACAGTTTGGTATTACAGTGTACATATATTTGTATTTTTATATAAAATATTTCATATAAGCTATACAGCTGCTTTCTTTCGCAAAGCACCAGATAGGTTTGAGTTCGTGCAAAAACAGATTGCTATCAGCTGCTCTTTTTTGCTTTCGTTATCAACTTGTCTACCCATTAATATTTACGAGTTTTTTGCAAAAGTTGACGCAATTACAAATATTTAATATACCTGTAGTTTATTCAAATATTCAATAAAGTTAAAGTTTTTTCTTGGAGTTCTGATTTACCAAAAAATACTTATAAAATATGTGTACCTTTACGACTACTTCGGAGAAAGTAAAAGTTATTGGATATTTGGACTTGACTATTACCACTTTAACAGTAGTTATCATTGGGTATGGGGTCATTTTACCTGATTTATCATACAGCAGTAGTGCCAGTTTGGAACCACAGTCCTCAAGGTCTTTGGAACGAGATCGCGATATGCCAAAAGAATCAAAGCCTTTAGATCCATTCAAATTCTGGTTGCCAGTTGGACTTTGGAGTACTGTTGGTCTGCTTGGAATATTATGGTCATTGGTTTTAATAAAAACTTCTGCCATGGAGGTTAAAATAAATAACTTAATATGTTAAAAATACATACAAAAATCTTTATTGAAATGGGGATGTATTTTTTGTATGTTTGGCTATATTTAGGCACATCGTAACAAAGAAATGTACAGCATGTTAGGTTACTGGCTGATCTGCAATGTTGTTTTGGCCGCGATACTGTCCTATTTATGGATTTGGGTGGTTTCGATTGATGTAACCCAAGAGGGCAGTCATTGTAAAAACCTTGTGATTCAGATATCTTATGGATCATGTTACCTGTTTCGAATTCTGCTACTTTTTCTGGTTTGGAGGGAACGAAGAAACATTTCCAGTGAAAGAGAAATGACTGACGAGGACATTAGAAGATGCACGGCCAATGTGGGATTGGACGGAAATTGTGAGAGAAGACCAACTATTGGAATGGCATATAAGTCGAAGCCATTTTACTGTAGGAATCAGCAATATCATAATCCACAGAATGCTCTAATATGAAGGCCGTATCGTGGAAAAGGGCTGGCTAATTTTCAATGTTTGGCTCCAAGTGCAAATTTATAAGTATCAATTTTCATTACTATGCTAATATAGTTGGTTGCTGTAATGGTCAGAATCTCGTGAGTAAAAAAATCGCCATTGGTATACTTGGGAATTTTTTTTTATTACTGCAGGCAAAGCACTAAAAGCCTTTCAGTGGTTAAGTATTTGAAATATTCAGTGGCTTTCGGAAAAGTGAAAATATTTAAATGGATATATATATATTTAAAGAAACAAACTAATTAGTAACTTAATTTATTCTACACAATGTATATGATTTTAAATAAAACTAAATAAGAAATATGATCAGTAAAGATGATTTTTACTTTTTATTCATTAATTTTGAAGGCATCAGGTATAATCATCTCGATGAGTTCTTAACTTGGCATTTACATTAACAGAAAAAATAGAGTAAACACTCTCTATTTATCTTGGATATTTACTTCACTTATTAAAATATCCCTTCATTTGGATGAATTCTAAAATGGAATATATTTAGTGCCAGTAAATTCGATATTGCATTTTCTAACAAAACACCTAATATCTACGATGGTAATTAAAATTACCAGAAAGTATTATACCTATAAGATTTGGAAACGAAACCTCATAAAATGACTGGGGAAAAATAGAGTGTCGTCTGGGATATTAATTCAGACTAATGAGTTTGGATTGTGAAACTGTGAATTATTTCTGAGCCGACGGATATTTTCAATTTCTAAAAATATAAGCATGATTATGAGCACTGTTTTGATTTTTAGCACGTCAAATGGCTGAGTGAGTCTAATGAGAAAACCAGTTTTCAGCCTGTCGTGTTATTTTTTCGTTTTCATAGAAACGTTCTGGATCCTTCAGAGCAACCCTTGATTCTGGCCTTTACTTCGCGCACTGTAAACCTCGCTTGTGCACCGCCACTTGACACTCACAACAGCCTGATACACAACCAGCGAAATATCCACGTTACGTTTGACACAACCAAAAAAAGACGACGACAACGTTAAGTCGTTTATGCGTAAAAATAAATGCTTTTTCTAATAATATTAAATATACCTCTTCCATAATCACATTAGACGCATATATGCATACATTTTAACCGGACGGAAGATGCTTTCGGTACAAAACCTTTTCCTTCTGACGATTCATTTTTATCATCATTCATTAATTAAAGGAAACGAAATATCTTGTACCTTTTTTGGGAAGTATTTATAAGGACGTTTGTGATTGGCAGGTTTAATCGCAATAACAAATTAATTAATTAAAACCAGTTACTATTTTAATATAATTATGCGGACAAATATTTTAACGAAGGAAAAATACAATGCGCCTTCATCCAGAAAAACCATCACTAATAAGTAGAACGTTGCTATCATGGGATTAAACAAAAGTTATATGTTCTGCATGAAATATAATCTGTTTTGATCATTTAAACGTTAAAACACTTACCGAGTGGAACATATAATCATGTTCTGATAAATACGTCAACAAAAGATTACAGGTCATTAGATAAGCAAAAATACTTTAAACAGTCTTTCCAATGTCCCGATTTAACTTTACAAAATATATCTCTCAAGTCTTGCGAAACCCAGCAAAGAATGAATGCACATCTTTATACCACATGTCTGGATACCGACTAACGTCACACTCTACTACGTACACGAGTAAAAATGTTCAGCACAACTGGTTTACTATGCTCAATCGACTTTAAACCTCATTCAAACCTTTCCCTTGCTCCCACTCAAATGTGCTTTTTCGTTGAGGTGCATTGTATTTTTTAATTGATTTTTTGTGCCTTTTGTCTACTTTAATATGAAGGTATACATTATTTGTAGTGTATTTCTCGTACAACTTTTCTTAGTTACTTTTGCATTTCGCACTCAATTTTATTACAATGCTGACTTTACAGGTAAGTAAACTGACTACTCGTAAAATCTTTTGACTGGTGCAATTAAACCAATTCTATACAATTTTTCTACTTGAACGTTACAGAGCTTGTTTATGAAATAAGCCCAACAGATAAGTGCGCCACTTTCCCGAAATACATTAACGCGATGTCAATTGCTACTGATGTTTGCGTGGTAGCCTACAATTTCCCAAATTGTCACTCTTCAGATTGGAAAGAGAAATACAGGAATTTTACGGTGTATGTTTTTGTGAATATTTTTTAACATTTTTTTTAAATAAGCAATTTTAATCAAGTACTTATTTTTTCGGTGGATTCTTTTTAATTTTTCAGCAATTCTCAACACTTTATCTACCAATCATTTCAAATTTGCTCAGAAGAACAAAATGACCCACAACTAAACATAGACCTAACCAAGCATTTCCTAACGAACGAACGTGATCCCCCAGCACTGAAGCGGTACAAAGATGTATGCGATTGTGTTGATATTCGGCCAATTATCCAAAATTTGGATAAGTGGTCGATCAACAGTAATGGGAATGACTTTGTGGCTTACTTTGAGCCAAACTGTTCTGAGAGTAAATGGTCAGCGAAACATTTTGAGCTTGGGACAAAAGACACTGCAGATATGCACTCCCACTTTAAAATGGACAGGGAAACAAACGAGACCTACAAAATCCAGTCAATTGGTCCGGATCCAAATTCGAAATATTATAAAACCAGATGCATTCGGAAAATTAACCAAAATTTCATAACTGAATTGCGAGACAAGGAAATATACCACAACGTGTCAAGTTTGATTTCGGATCTAGAAAGTAAATATGCAAAGACTCATCAAGAAATTGAAAATTTTAAGAACAATTTTAATAGACAATTTAAAAATTTAAATGAGGGGACCGATTTGGTTTTGGGTCAAAATATTCAGCTTCAAATAAAGCTCCAAGAATCAATGCAGAATTTTGAAGTTATGCAAGATAAAATGGAGGCTACAGTGAAAAAATTGGAAAATATTGCTGAGCAATCGAAAAATACATTGAAACTTTTTGAGGAAAAGCTGGAAAAACAAAAGGATGACATACAAGCGATTTGCGCTTGATGCTTCTTTTTTGTGAAACCACTTTTTCATTTACAATTTATGTTAACTTTAAAAATATGTATAAAATAATAATGCATTGGCTTTTTTGATTTGATTAATTAATTTTACAACATTTGACTTTATCAATAATAAGCATTTGTAGTGCAAAATAATAAAACTGGCATTCAAAAAAATATTGTTGAACAGCTGACTTGTTTATTTCACTATTGGCATTTCTAAACTCATTAGTCATTATGGTCGAAGTTGAAAGTTTTTTTTCGATCATTGGGATTACTACTGCGTTCATTTTTTTGTAAAGTGAATCTATCAACACTTCCAGAAAATGGGAGATTCAAATTGCATAGCATCAATCAAAAATCTTCCAAAAATCAATAGTAAGTAACTTTGTAACGTAGCAATTACAACATGAATTGGTGTACCATTAGGATACACTTCATTATGTTGGACCCAAAATCATAAAATACATGGATAAACTAAAGCCTGTTAGAATTATCGTAAAAAATAAAGTAGATTGCCAAAAAATCCACACAATCATCCCATTATTCAGCTTAAGCTACGTATTGAAAGGTTCAGCAGACGTACACAAAAATAAATTAATAAAATAATAAGCTAACAAAATACATACAGCGACGTTACAAGATAAAATTATAAGAAAATATATCCTTGAAATTTTTTGACATTTTTTGACCGGGCGATATTGAACACGAACGATCCCTATAAAAAATCTCTTCTGCAATTTATAAAGGAATCTGTTTGAAGAATTCTACTGGACGGTCAGAATCCGGGTAACGTTTCTCGGTAGTGGGGTATCACCAGCCTTTTAAAGGATTTGGAGAGCGCCTGGACTTGAACTACAGGAATTTTTGATGCATAGCTTGAAAGCATCGATTCCTTCTTTAATTTGCTCGACGGTCATTTCCCAATTTCTTTCTCAACCAACAACAGTCATAAATTAATTCAAATAAACTTATAATATTCTGGTGGTGTGAGGTGTGATTATTATTGATTTTTTTATAACTGATTCAATTTATTTAAATTTGAAGTGATATAACAAAATGATATGATAAAAAACTTGTATAAATATTACAAGATTATTGTCCCACTCAGATTTAATATAATATCTAACATGAGTTAATTCAATTAAAATGTCTTCGAAATTGGTACCATTGGCGTAACAAGCTTTGCTGACACTTCATTGCATCAGTTGTACCGGACATAAGAGGTAAACTTTAACGAATATCGTTATCAATTTTGACACACCAGCTATTACACATATCTTGTTGGTTTCCGTTCTTGGAAAAAAATGAAAGTATACAATTTTTCTTACATACGTTCACTGGTCCATTTTATTCCTAGCTACGCTGTATATGCAGAATAGTAAAAGAGTTGATTAAGTAATTTATCTCACCACAATTGTTGTTTTCATTCCATATATCCAATATTTGTTCAAAATTTGTATTAAATTGGGACTCTGATACAATCAGAACAAACTCATATTTATTGCGGATGAACTGCGGTTATATATTACTTGTTAAAACCGCATATTTCCTCCTTTTTAATATTTTAATGAGCTGACGTTATCCAAGTAATTTTTGAGAAAGTATATGAAATTTTCCTTTGTAAAGTTTCATTTGATTTTAATCAAGTTGTCTTTACAGATCACCAATTAGTATTTTTCCTGTATCAACCCATTTTGCTTTGCTCTCGAAACACCAAATTGATAGTATTTATTTTTTCTCAACGTTTGGCAAAAATGACAAACCTCCGTGTTGTTTGGGTTGCTTTAGTTTTAAGTTTACTCGGCGAACACTTGCATGGAATAAAAATTGAGTTCTTCAAAGGCCCTAATTTCACAGGTATGTAACTTGTTACTAAATTTAACATGATAACAAAACTGTTAAACAAATAAATTTATTAAACATTTTACTTTCCAAGATCTTCTTTACGAAAGCTCTTCCAATGCCAAATGCATTAATCTTCCTGCGGATAAAAACAACACTGATATTAGGTCCATAAGAACTAATACCTGTCTCATGGTGTACTACTGGCCCAACTGTCAAGCAACTAGCAGAAAATTTGATTTGCAAAACAAGTTAGATTTTAACATAAAGAAGTTGCTTAGTAATTTAAAAAAATAATTTTACGTTTACTCTATCTGAATTCAGTTGGTCCGGCTGGAAGATCCGTTCATTTCACATTTGTAATGCCGATGTCGGAGGACTTCAGCTCAACATCGACATAACTAACTGGTATAATGTTGACTCCACACCCACGGCAATTCCAGATGTAATTGAAAGCCACAAGAATGTATGCACTTGTATAAACGTTCCCAAGCAAGTACAGAGCATGAAAAAGTGGTCCATAAATAACTACGGTAACAACGTGTTAGCATACTATGAGCCAGAATGTTCAGCAAAAAAATGGGAGCCCATGAATATTCCGGCCGGACACTGGGAATCTGCACATATGCACAGTAAAGTAAAAACCGATAGCATTACAAATACCAAGTACAAAATCCAGTCACTTGGACCAGATCCCAAATCCAAGTATTTTCAGGCAAGCTGTACTCAATATCTGAATTATTGGATTATTATGAAAGTGGAACAGTTGGAAACGTTGACCAATTCCAGTCAACGAGCTCAAGATGAAGTAAATGAAGATACGAATGTTGGTTTGAATCTGGAACTAGGAAACGATAGAAACCGAATTGTTTTCTTCACTAATTCAAGTTTTCATGGTAAATTTAAAAAAATGTAGATAAAATTTAAAAATAAATAATGATACTTTTTTAAAGAGCTAAAAAATCTCATTTTCCAGGTCTGCATTTGGAGGCTAATTCGACAGTTCAATGCAAAGACATGACGGAAATATACAATGGGCCAATTCACATTTATGAAGTCGGATCCATCAAAACCGAAACTTGCGTGATGCTATATTCAGAAAACAAATGTATGGGCCGAAGCATAAAATTATATGCAGGTAATCACAATAATTTAAAAGACAGATGGGAAGCCACAGTAACTGGTCCAAAGACGCTATCCACCCTTTACACTAGTTTTCCAAACTGGAGCTGGTTCACAAGATCGTTTCATAGCTGTAATGAAAGAGAAGGTGGTTTGCATCTAAATGTTGACTTAATTGAGTATAAAGCAGATGTTGAGCTAAATGATGTCCCTAAAATACATATAAACTATACAAAAGTTTGCTCTTGTATCAATGTTCCATACAATATTCAAATATTGCCAGGATGGTCAATTGATAATCACGGAAACTCAATGATAGCATATTTTGAACATGATTGTAATTCTGTTGACTTTTCCCCATTATGGATCCCAGCTGGTCAGTCGTCGTACTCAATTGGTTTAAGCTCATTTAAGAAAACTCAAGTTAGTACAGGGATTGTACAAAGTGTCAAGTCATTTGGTCCTGACACGAATGCTCAGTACTATAACATTTCATGTTTCAAATTCAAGCCAAAGGTAACATCTGAAATAGGGATGGATATTTCCTTAAAAGAGGAAAATGACCAAATTAAAAATATTACTGAAAGACTTGCAGATTTAGAAAGAAAAGTGGAGACTGTAGTGAAAACTTTGGAAAATATAGCTGAGCAAACGAAAAATACATTGATTCTTTTTGAGGAAAAGCTGGAAAAACAAAAGAATGACATACGTAAGATTTTCGCTTGATGCTTCCTAGTGTAAAATGACTCATTCATTTAGAATTTATGTTACCTTTAAAAATATGTAAAAAAATGGTTGGGGTTTGTTGATTGCATTTATTATTTTATTTACAACATTTGACTTTATCATTAATAAACAATTGAAGTACGAAATAATGCAATACTTGTTGTCGAACAGCTGACTTATTTATTTCACGACAACATTTCTAAACTCATTAGTCATTATGCTTGAAGTTGAACATTTTTTTGTTTTATTTCGTTCATTGGGATTACTTCTGCGTGGAAAATTGTCTTTATAAAGAAAGTTTCTATTTTGTTCTAACTTTACTAAATTAAAAGACAAGCATTCGGAAAACAAAAAGCGACTTTACATGCTAAAATTATAAGAAAAAATGTCCTTAAAAAAATTGGACAATTTTTGACCGGACAATTTTGAAAATTAACGAATCCTATAAAACTTTTATCATTCTCTGCAATTTATAAAAGGTACTGTGTGAATATGATCATCTTATTTTTGTGTTGCTCGAAGAATGAAGCCTTGTTGGATGAGAGTAGCAACGTTCTAGAATTAAGCTGAATATACTACTGTCCAGACAAATTTCTGGTGAGGTTTCTTAGGAGTGGTGACCACCAGTTTTTTTTGACAATTCTGAGAGTGGTTAGACTTGGACGGCTTGAATTGTTGATGAACGGCTTGAAAGCATTGATTTCCTAGTTAATTTGCTCGACGGTTATTTCCCAATTTCTCTCCCAGCCAATAACAATTATATATTCATTTAAATAAACTTATATTATTCTGGTGGTTCGAGGTGTGAATATTATTGATTTATTTTATAACTGATTCATTTTATTTAAATTTGAAGTGATATAACAAATGTAACCATTAAATGATAAAGAACTTGTATAAATATTACAAGATTATTGTCCCACTCAGATTTAACATAATATCTAACGTGGATTAATTAAATTAAAAAATTCTTTAAAATTTATTCCGCTGGCGTAACAAGCTTGGTTGATACTTTAACGGATATCCTTATCAATATTGACAGACTAGCTATGACACACATCTTGTTTTTTCCGTACTTGGAAAATAATTGTAAAACCACAATATAGTCTTGATTAAGTTTCATTCGTTCATAACAAAGTGATAACGTGGTTTTAATTAATTATGAAATGAAATTGTACTGTAAAATAAAGTGGGCTTGTTGGAAATATACATTTTAAATTATCTATCACAATTCTCTATATAGTCATTAAATAATAAAATGCTGATTACATTTTAGCTCATACAAAAATGTAAGAAGTCATTCGAATAAAAATAAATCAACATAGAAATAAACTAGGTTAACTTAAACATTTTCAAATGACAATTCGATATTGTCTCAATCGTTGTCATTCGACTGGAATACAGTTTTCCATCTATTTGATAGATACGAAACTTCTTCAAGACTGATTGATTCTACCACGAGATTTGAATATTTCTTTCTTGATGGCAGCACTCTTTGCACTCTATTTTATGTAACAAAGTAAGAGTTAAACAGCCACAAACATAAGCATTTATACATTTTGCTCTTTAATCCATTTATGTAAACAGTTTATACTATCCCGACAGGAAATCAACGCCACAACTTTAGAATTCTTAAGCGTTCTTTGCTCTTCTCTCCTTTTTTGCTTCCTTTTGTCATATTCTTCTATAGAGCCATTTAATCTGCACACTCATCTTTGTTGTTTTGGTTAAATTTGTGTTTCTTTCTGCAAAAAACCTTAGCTTGTATGTACAAAATACAGTAAGCGTCACTTTTTTCTATATTATCTCGTTATTTTTATCAACGTTACAAATCAAACCAAGTTTTCTTTCCTATTTTTTTATTTTCCTCTACCAGCTTGTTACCATTTTGAGTTATTACCTTACACTTTACACACTAGCTTCAATTGGCATTCTATTTTTTGTTCCTCGTTCAAAATGCACTTAATTATAGGTTTTATGTAAGCTAAACATCTCATTATTCTAAAATTGTTACTTCCACACGGCATGCTTCTTGGGTAAAAAATACTTGATAAACAAGAAGCATGAGAACTAATTAGTATGCATCTTGTCAGCCGAACCCAAAAAAGGTTTACGGTTATTTTATTCTCAATCGGTAACAAACATTTGCGTATATTACAGGTAACAAAATGCGGGGTAATCTATTTTATAGTATTTATAAATAATCAAGATATTTTTATAAATCAAACAGGAATTAAAAATATATATGACCTTTGATAAGTCAAACAATTTTCTAGGTAAACAATGCCAAGTTTAATGTCATTTCATTCACAAACATTTTAATAAAATGTTTTAGTGATTTGACGAAGAAAACAATCTTATTTTTTTCCAATGAATGTAATTATTTGGCCAGGTTGTGTGTCTGTCCATACCTTCAAAGTATAATCATTTATTAAATTGTGGTCAGTACCAGAAAATAACCTTCTACATTTTGTTTACACAGAAGCCACATCTATAAGCCGAATCCATTAGGGGTTAGTAATGTTTTCACTCACAAAGTATGTCCATTGCTAAGGCTTCAAGCATAAACTTTCTATCAATTTTGATTTTTTTTCGTAAGAAAAGGAGATCACAGTTTAAAGGGTATTTTGAAAACGTAAACAAGAGAGCAAGAGAGAAGATATATATTATGACTTTTCGATAAAATGTCTTAGGAAACCGAATTAAGAATTATACAATTAATCAGTTTCCTGGAGCAGTATGTTCAGATGGAACAAGTATTATATTCGTACGGATTAAATATATATGATGTATTAATGGAAAATTGGTAGTAATAATAAACCCGACAAATTTTTAACGACTGATGCCTATAAACCAGAGAATGAAAGGATTATCTATATATAAATGTATCTTGTCTATCCTGCCAACGTATAGATTCACCTTCAAATTTAACTCTCACCTACTTTATAAACGTAACCAGATTACCATACATGTCCACCCAAAGATGAAGACTTTTCTGCATAACAACATGTAAGTAAGCTATATAGTCATAAGCTTTACAAGCTTATTTTTTTATTTTCGATGTATTGTAACCATAATGTTTCTAATTTTTTATCGAAAAAATATTGGACCAATATAAAGTGCATGTTTTAGCGTTCATTGATATTTAAAACAAATGTATAGTGATAGTTTTTACATCAACACCAGAATCAAAGTAAATTCATAGATTACATAAATATCACTGCTTTATACAAGCCATGCACATACATATGGTTACCTAAATTTATTTTATTGCAAAAATCCAGTTTTTTCCTTTTTTGGTCGAATCTATAAGTCACTTTCATTTTGTTCGTTAATCGAAAATGTCTCGCAAAGTGTCCCTGACCAGTTCGTTGCAGTTGCCAAGGTATTTCTTAAAGTCGAATTATTAACGTATTTCTCAAAAACCAAGAAATAGTTAGAAACTTCGCTAACATATTGTTGATATGGGAGGTATGAAGGATCTACACCAACATTGCTTCTGTTCCAAGCGTATCGCAGAATTTCCTTGCTCTCAATACCACCAGTCCATGAACCTAAAATTTGTTGAAAAAAGTAACATTGACTAGATTAATAATTTAAATATATTTTGTAATATGTCCAGTTTATTTGTCTTTATTACCAGAGCCATTCACCCATTCCTCAACTACAGCTTGGTCTAATGCAGCAAATTGGTTTGCGGAAGTAATTTCAGCCAGTTGCATTCCCAACGATTCACAAAAAGCCAAAGCTTGAGCCCGATTCTATGATCAAGTGTAATTTATCAAATTAAAAACATAACATTGTTATAATTTTGTCTTAAGACTATTATTCAAGTAAATAATATTTTCCAATAAATAAAGGCAGCTTAAAAATATAACGTTTTTAAGTTTTTGCTTACCCGGTTGGTACTTCTGTCAAGAAAAAATGCCTTGCCATCAACCATTGCTACCATAGTTAATTTGGGTGCTATAGTGCCTGAAATGAAATTTTATTAGATATATTCTATATTAAATATTACTAAATATTCCTGTTCGTAATGTTTAGTGAATCAATATAGCTTACCATGATGTAGCTGTTGTTGAGTTAGGACCCCTGTTAGTTCCAGTACTCCAATACTATACAAAACAACAATGATTATAACTTGCTTCATTTTAGTTTTGTTCAGTACTTTCAATGTTCTATTGTTGTGTGCCGAATGCGGTATGATAGAACTATAAATTTTTTGCTTCCTATTTATACCCCAAAAAATTGTGTAAAACTTAAGTTACCAATCGATCACTGCAAAAAGCCAATTACAAATCTGTCAGTTTGGAATATTTAAACAGTGTAAGGATTAACATGATTTGTGAGCATTGCGCAACAAAATTTTAAAAAAACTTTTAAATTTTTTTTGCTGAAATGATGAGTTTAAATGATATGATGTTTAACTTAAGTCTACTTTTTTATTACTTTAATTTATTTTAATCCGATAATAAATTGGGAGAATTTTCCTTATATTTATTTTACCGAAATTTATTTCAATTGGGATTCCAGGAATATTGGATTGTATTTTTTTTAAAGCCGTGTCAAAGTGTCGGATAGTATCCCAATCAAAATGAAAATACTAACAGTAGACACTGCTTATCAATTTTATTCGTGGGTTTACCTACGTGCAGAATTGGGATTATTGTATGAATGTAATTTTTAAGCTAATTTGTTCTATTTAAACTTTGAGAATTGACGTCATGTATCGGATAAAGCGAATTAACCAATAATTAATTGATAAAAAATATGAATAATTGTTGCGCAACCACGGTTTTTCAAGTTGTTTTTAACACGTGTTACACAGCTGTTTTGTATCATGTATAAATCGAATCACTTTATTTTAGTTAACGTTCTAAACTTAATATAATACGCTTGAGCCAATGTCCATAAGGAAATATAAAATGTTAATTTTTCTCTTATTTATACTATCGTAAAATAGCAACAAAACTTATAGGCATTAAAATTAAAAAGACTAAGGAAATTTAAAAAGAAAGACGTAAAAATTACACTTGCTGGCCTCTGCTACCCATCCGCATTAATGGGAATCATGAAAAAATTACTACGCAGGAACCTGAGTAATTTGACAAAGATGAATAATGTTAGTTTACTGTTCATCGGTGTTAACGGCTACTGGGTTTTAACAGGTAAAAATACATTGTTTCTTCATTTAATTTTCATATAAAATATGTACCGTCCATCAATTTGTTATTTCTCAAACTTTAAATAATCAAGTTGACCAACGAACGAAGTTTTATCGTTTCTCTCTAGATGGCAGCCCACTTTGCATTCTAACTTATGCAACAAAGTTTGCCATTTACAGAGCCTTAAAAGCACAGCCATTCATACATTTTGCTCTTTTTATTATGCACACAGTTTACACTATCCCGGCAGGAACTCAAGCCACAACTTCAAAATTCTTAAGCGTTCTTTGCTCTTCCCTTTTTTTTGCTTTCTTTTTCTTGTTCCCATATCACACCATTTAATCTACACACTCATCTTTGTTGTTTTGGTTAACTTTGTGTTTCATTCGGCAAAAAAATCGTCAGCTAGTATGCACAAGTACAGTAAAGCTTCCCTTTTTTGTATCATCATCTCGCTATTTTTAATCAACATTAAAAATCAAGTCAAGTTTTCTCTCCTATTTTTTATTTCACTTTGGCAGCTTGTTACCATTTTGAGTTATTACCTTACACTTTACACACTAGCTTTACTTCACGTTCAATATTTTGTTCCTTCTGCAAAATCCGCTAAATTATAGGCTATTATGTAAGCTTATCTTCTCATTGATGGTATTTGTTATTTCATACAAACGATTAATAAATTGTAATTATTCAGCAAAAAACATGCAACATTATGAAATAGATAAAATCATCAACTAATTTTTTTATCTCACTAAAATTATAGTAAAAAAAGCTGACCCGTTTCAGTATCAAATTGATTTGAGTTTCATAATTTTCCAAACACAAGAATTAATGTATATCGGTATTCAAGTTGTGGAAATTCAAATATATTTTTTTGAAGATGTAGAAGCGTCCTCTATCCTGTTATCAGGTTTACGACATTCATTGAGGAACATTCCCATTTACTTGCTTATTAATAGGGACTGGTGAATTCATATGTAAATAGTTGGTTCATTATGCGCACGTAATTTATTTATGACAGAGGTCACATCACATACGTGAAGATATGAAAAATGTAGACTCGCAGGAAGTATGCTATAGTCATGCACACAGTTTCTCAAGTGATCACATAAGCTGATAATGAAAACGCAAAAATCCATATACATATACTTCATTACAAATAGTTAATATCCACTTAATCTAGAATCTAAACCGAAAAATTGTAAACAGAAAATCGTAATTAGGTTCAACGACATCAACTACGATTTTACCATATGACAAGATAAAACCAATATGTGATATCATTAATGAGCTCAAGTGATAGTGACGAAAATAAATGCTGAGTTTGACCATATACAAATGCCCAGACATAGAATTCCTTATTATATTTCATCGTTTCTTTTAATATAGCAAAAATGTTTACAATTTTTTTTTCTAAGTTTTAATGTCTCGAGTCTCAATCATATTTGTTGCCATATGAACAAGTTACAGAACACGAAAAATTGGTTACTACGATTACAACTATTCCCAATACCAAACAAACAAACTTTGACAAATAAGAGACTACAACTAATAATATTACTCCTACACCCAAAATTATATCCACCAAATTACACAATATTGTTGGTATTTTGGTCCCACTTGGAATTTCTAATATTCTAGTTTTTGGCTCTGAACTTGAACGACTCAAAGTATTATTCGTCTCGATTGGCTGAGGTAACTTTTCTTTCAGTATTAAATACGGTACTGATTGAGAAGTTTGCTGTAATGCGGCAGCGAGTGTGGTGTATCCATGTAGCCTTGTCACTATTAAGCGGTAGAGTTTATATGCTTGATCTTCTTTGCCCGATATATTGTTCTGTAAAAAATTAATAACATTTACAATATAATAAATAATTAATAAAGTATAGTAATGCTTTATATACCAAGACATCAATTTCTTGACCACTTAATATTCCTGACTCGTAAAGTTTAGCCAAGAGTCTCAAGTTAACAGTTGTATTGCTTATTAGTTCCATAAAGTTTAGCCGAATATGTTCGTTTTGTTCTTCTGTAATGCGGCCAGATGTCTTACCATCGTTTCCTGTGGCACATTGAGGAGTGGGTTTCATTATACATCATAATGGACCCCTTGGATAAAGGGCACATTACAATGTAAAAAGTTTAGAACTTGGAGCTTAAATTAGAGCAAAGCTTA
>JAQFZH010001445.1:0-21242 GCA_034695485.1 Entomobrya nivalis
GCTTCGTGGATTGCCAGCGCCAACTTGCTGGAATGGTGGCAAAGGTTGATTAACAAGACCCATTTAGTAAATGTAAACTCTAATGAGCCTCCTACAAAGCCCAGCATGTCAGGAAATATTCAGCTGATATTTATTTTGCTAGGTAGTGGTCTACTGTTTGCAACAAGTTGTGTTATTTTAGAACTTAGAAAGTCCATTTTTAATGTTTTAAGAAGATGTCTTTGGTTGCTTTATGATGTATTAACGCAAACATTGCAATATTTAATCAAAGCGTTGTCTAAATTCAAAAACAAAAAATTCATTGGACAAAAAATTACATTAATATGATTGACAAACAATTTGTATGCGATCTTTTGGACCTGATTGTTAACCAAATATATTACGGTTTTACCCAATATTTGGAATCACATTATTTCTAAACATACATTGCCGGAATCTAATTCTGGTCTAAAGTGGTTTTTACTGCAAAGCATTATCTACAAAAATTGGTTAAAGATTTTATGATGCCAAAGTTTATATTTCCTTAAATGTTCAGAAATATGAGGAAATTCAAGACACGTCTCATGAACATGCTTTGTTCGTTTACGTGCATTGAATTAATTACATGTTCACAAAAAACAATTGAAAAATGATGTTACCTAAATTGTTGCACTAACATAAAATTAAAGAATTGAAAGTGGTTGCGAAACTGATTACAAAACGTAATGCAATCCATAACTAATTTTATTTAAGATTTATCGAACTTTTAATAAAGCTCTTTATATTAATTTCCCTTGCCAGGTTACGGCTACTAAGTGACAATAAAAAAATCCCAAGAAGACCAAAAAATAATTATTTTAACTGCAGCAACTTTAATACGTGGAAACATTTACTTTATTTTTTTTTAAAGGTTAAGTATTTAACCTTTCACTTCTTAAAAGGGGAAATTTGCTGAACACCTACAAATAATTTCCAAATTCGAAACCATGAATTCAAATATAAATGTCAAGTTAGCTGTTGGTTTCCTCGCTACGTTTTCTGTTATTTTTTGCGGCACTGCAAACCGTTCGCGACTTATGAAACCGCAAAATCTGAAAATCAGTTATTCGTAATAAACCAATTTCCGGGTTCTCTTGTTCGAATGTTCAATTTCCAAGGAAAAACATAGATTTTCAACTTATTACTTATTACTATAAATTTCATGAACTAATAAACCTGACAACAGGATATAGGGAACTTGCGATTAATTAGTTTTAAAAACAAGTTAAAATTGATGTTTTCAGGAGAAATATATCTTTTTTCATTTTTGCACACAACTTGAATGCCGCTGTGATTCTTCTTGCTGAAAAAATTGAAACTTTGAATCGCTTTGGCGCTAAAATGGGTTAACTTGTTGACCTGAAATTTTGCAGGATAATATAGTTTTAGTAAATAAGTTTATTTATGCAATAATATTGCATAGTTTCGTTTTTGAAAGTTTGAAAAGAATGACCCGGCTCACGCAAGGTCAAGTTTTTCGTTCTTAAAAAATATGGTTAATAATTGTCTTTTTTAGTAATGTATCCCTGCCAAGTTTCATTGAAATCCGTGCAACCGTTTAGATAGAAGACCGTGTTAAAGTTTTGACTTTCAAAGCCCTCTCGGGACCAAAAAGTTAGGTCAGGTCAACTGAAACTTTGCAGAAGTATGTTTCTATACTCGGGCTACCTATCCACCAAATTGGAGCCCATATTGTTATGTTGAAATTTTTTGACCTTTGACCTAACTTTGACCTGGGTCAACCGATTTGGCTGACCAACAAACTTGTCCAAGCGAGGACCCATATGTATCGATTTGTGAAATCAGATTTTGAAAATCTTGATCAGTTTTTGAATTATCGTGCGAACCGACAGACAGACGGACAGACGCCACTGATATCCTGTATAACTTGCTAGTTAATAAAACTAGTTGAAGAACAATTATAAGGAGCCATAATATCATTTCGTTTCATATTGCAATATAAATGCAGGGAAAGTTTAAGACTAAGAGGATATAAAATTGATAGCATCTGTAAAACAATTCTTATGACATATTAACCAAGCAGCCGGTTAAGCTTTGCGAGCTTGTTATCTTGGTCCTGGAGTCCACCAACAAATTTTGCAAAAATAACCTCTAGAACTGGGTTTACAGCTTTTGTAAGTGTAATTTCTCCAATCTTTATTCAATAAATTTGGTGGCTCTTTAAGTGCTTAGAAATAGTTAATATTTTAAAAACTTTAAAGCTGAACAGAAAAGACCTTTATGCAGATGTGCATTTAAAGTTATTTTGAAAGACATTTAGCTTATACTTATAACTAACTCCCAGTGCAGTTCTGGTAACTATTAATCTTGAGTATATTAAATTACATTAAAGAAACAAGTCATTAGTATGGTTTGAACAATTGTTGTAAAACAAAACCTTTAAATACAGTTGTATAACTTATGTATGTGTCAATGTTTAAAATTTTCAGTACACTAAAACCGCCCGAATATAGTTCTTGTCCAAGATTGTTTTTGCTGCAAAGTATTACGTGCAAATATTGAGAAAAAATGTTACAGTTTCATAAAGTTTATATTTCCATAAAAACATAATATGCAAAAATAGTAACTTCAAACCACGAACAGTTTCATTGAAAGATAATTTTATTCACATTAATATTATCAAGTAGTCCGGTTAGCGACCGGTTTCGTAATTCTTCTTCAGGCTTTTGAGGACCTTATCATTTCACTTCTTCTCTCTGCACCAATCTTGCAAACTCAGAAATATAATTCATTTTAAGGCAGCTTTGAACTTTCACGTGCACTGAGTTAATAGCTTGTTCACAGAAAACCAATTATGTCAAAATCGTTTATAAAAACTAATTTGGAAAAGCCAGTTAAATAAATGGTTGCGTCTACTTTAAATTTAAGAACTCAAACCAATTGCGAAACCGATTAAAAAAGTAGTCTCATCTAAAAACTAATTTTGTGTAAGACTTATCCAACATCTAATCGAGCTCTTGCAACTAATTTTCCTTTCCATGTTACGTCTACTAAGCGTAACTAAAATACATCGCAATCAGAGCGAAGTTATTGTGCCGATTTTTACATAAGAAAAATCGAGCCCATATTGGACTGTGTATGATATTTCCAAAAAAATATTTCTTTTAAGCTTTCAAGTTCCTGACCATGAATTCAACGACAAACGTCAAATTGGTTGTGTGTTTTTCGCTACGTTTTCTGGAATCTTCTGCAGCATCACAAACCATGCCGAAAGAACTCTTGAAACTGCGATACCTGAAAATGAGCTATTTGTAATAAACGAATTTCCTGGCTGTCTTGTTCGAGTGTTCAATTTTCAAGGAAAAAACATAGATTTTCCCGATATCAGTCAGCCGATCATTTTACTACGTTACTTTTCTTTTAAAAACTCGCCAGAAGTATTTCCAGTTAGACACAACTCGTATGTTACCACCAACAAAATAGGTAGAGCATATTTGCTCAGTATATTTCAAGAGAGTTTAAAACTAGCTAGCAAAAATACACACTGTGAATTGAACATTTATTTTCATCTCCCGACTATTAAAGCTGCCCCTAACTTGTTCCACAATGACTTTTATTTAAATAGGGTTATAAAAGACCCATTTTATACTATAAATACTCTTGAGTATGACGACAATTATTGGAAGGTTAAATTCCTTAATTCTGTTGAGAAAATTTCTGTGCTCATTTGTGAAAGGGTGACTGGATCATACTGCTTTGTGCAAGATAAAAAAAGAATATGGATTTCCACTGTGTTGGGATTTGCAGATTTTCCTAGACTAAAGGAACAAATATTAATAATGGAATGGTCTTCGACAGGCTTGTATTTGCATACGCATTGTCCATACTGCAACATTTGCGACCCATTTGCAATGATTTCCGTAAAGGTTTTTCAAAATAAATTCAAGAACTCGCTAGAACAAAACACAAAAACTATTGAAAAATCGACGAGGATGTCAGTACGATTCATTGCGCAAACACAAATCTTACCATTATGGTATAACAGTTTGACAAAAAAAGAGCGAGAAATGCGGAAAAATGTACTGCTATATCTAAGGTATATGCCTGACATGTACTACGGTGATAATTTGCGCTTTTTTGCCGACATGCACATATTTACCATTTTGCTACTCTCAAATACTACTATAATTCTAACAAATAAATACCCAGAGATGTATAGCCAGTGGAAACCTGTTAATCAACAGAAATGCCCAAAGGATTCAGAAAAATACAGACCAGCAAGACTTTATCCAATGATTGAAAGATCTACAGAAACAGACTTGGCGCATAACCATGATATGGGTCTGATTTTTGTAAACGATCTCGTTAAGTTTGTCAGCTGTCACAAAAGACAGGGCCACTGGATATATCAATTAAAGGAGTTAGTTAATGCGTTTGATATAATCACATGGATGTTAATTACTTTTGAGTGTGTTCTTGTTGCGTATATCGCAAAACTTTTAGAAAAATCAAGCAAGTCTTTGATAGACGTTTTTTGCGGATAAGCTGTTTATTAATAGAGCAATCGTCGGATGTGTTCAAGGACCCAGGAAAAAAACTTTCTGTTTTGTTCTTTATTCCCGCAGCATTTATAATTTTAACAAATCAGTACAAAGGGGACAATATCACAAATCTAACAGTGGAACCAGCGTTAGTACGATTTGACACATTTGCCGGATTAGTGGAAAATAACTTTAAAGTATACTCGCGTCGAGCATACATATCAGATAACCATATGATGTATTTCAAAGAAGATTTTCCAAATAATGCTGACTTTGTTCAAGTAAGTGGCCACGAATCCTTTCCCATCGTTTCTGAGTTTTGGTATATAGTGAGTTTAAAATGGCCAAAACTAAAACCAATGCAGTCCATGAAAACCCAAATACCAGATAAAACATGGCAGTACCTAAGCAATTCAGAAATGCTACCTGAATGGAAAAACGATTTGGGCAAATATGGTGCGATGGAAGATATCAAGCAAATAATGGCAATGCATATGGGTAACTGCAATAATTCCGCAATGATTTTGCGAGAAATGATGGCAATCCAATTGTTTTCACTTATCAAACGGTCCAACAAAGCAGTTTTCTTTGGCAAAGATATTCTATACAAGAACCTATATGGATACAGGTACCTTGGATATTTTCCAACAAGTAGTATGATGCGAGTTAAATATTCATTTCAGTCAGGCATAGTTGGTTGGTGGCAAAAGTTTTTCAAGTGGTACTTGATTGACAAACTGAACAAGATCTTATAGTTAAAAATGCAAATGACACATTGCTGAAACTTGACCATAGTAAAAGTCAGGCTGGATTATATATTTTATGTCTTATTTCTGCAGTTGGATTATTACTTTCTATAGTTATATTTGTTTGCTATGACTGCCAAGCAGTTAAAAACACATTTATTTGCATAAGGGATACAACTCTTGCTCCAAGAAACGTTTTGAGAAACAAATTAAAAATTCACCAAAACGAATTGCAGACGAAAAGTGTAGTTGTGAAACATGTCGACCGGCTAGATTGCGTATTTTGTTACAATTTTGCAGCTCTGGAGCTGGTTGATTTAGAAGTTCACATGATAGAAGTTCACGGTAGCTTGCTGATTGAGCGACTACGTAACATTTCAGCCCTTCAAAAAGAGCGATTGGATATTACTTAGCCAAAGTTGACCTAAAGATTTTAATATGTTGGTTTTAGTCACTTTAATTTAAAGCTTTAATTTGTCAGATTATTTCAGAAAGCCCTCCATTGGCTTGAATTTTTGGGGATAATAGGACGCAATAAAAACCATAACACAATATCAACTTAGAAACACGTTGCTAATTGTAAGACGTTCACCTCACAATTTAAAAAAACTTTAAAACAATTAATAAATGGACAATTGCACGGTAATGATAGGGAATTATTAATTTGTGTCACATTGATTCAAGTCTTGTGGAATGTAGTTGTTAATTTATAATAATTGCGTTTAAGTTCCGGTCGTGTAAAACTTATGTACTTATGCATAGGCTCAATTATTGAATTAAATATCATCATTTTACTACTTTAATTATAAATTAGTGCATAACGCTTTCTAAAATTTCACGTTATCTTCATTTCAAGCCTGAAATAATTAAAGACATTTGTCCCATTTTAAAAATACCGTTACGTACACAGACATTGGCAATTTCTGGATGAATGAAACACCTTAAATAAAATAAAATCAATTACAATATCTCACAAAGAGAATTGCTGAATGAAACCCGGTCATACAAATTATTCTGCTGTAGCAAATGTTCCGGAAAAT
Organism: Entomobrya nivalis; assembly: GCA_034695485.1. Taxonomy (NCBI): domain Eukaryota; kingdom Metazoa; phylum Arthropoda; class Collembola; order Entomobryomorpha; family Entomobryidae; genus Entomobrya; species Entomobrya nivalis. The sequence continues at coordinate 6,307 of JAQFZH010001445.1, forward strand.
TCTGTATTGACTTCAATGAAATCGTTATTATGAACTTTAAACATTATGATGTAAAATATAATTTCCCAGTTTTTGAGTCGGAATAAATGATCTTGATTCTCGCAAATTTACAATATATGCTTAAAAATGCTTTCTTTTAAATCGTGTACCCAAGACAATTAAAATCAGCATCCGGCAGCGATATGATTCCGAATACAAATCTTTTGGTTGCCGATGTAGTAACACAAGCCAATTTTTTACTCTAAATTTATCTGTAGCATCAATATCCAGGAGAAAAATTTATTTGGTCATTGGGTGAAGTGCATATGCCGGAACTTGGTGTTAGGAAACATTTGCCCGCCGACTCAGAAAAAAAAGTGAACTTTTATTATAAATCTTATATTGAGAACGTTTTACAATGCAAACAAAATACAGACAAATGTTCATTGCACGGTGTTTATTTTGGGATTTAACAGCAACATACATTTCCCAATACAATTAAACAAATATGATAAAGTGTCCATATATTTTGTTTAACAATTTTACATAAACAGCCATGTAATTTTAAATACTGATACAATACTGCTTAACTTTCCTTCTGTCTGCGTGGGGTCTTCCTGGCAATACCCGCCAGCGCTTGCGCCAGGTATTACAGTCGCCCATACAGCCGCCTAAGTCTTGTCATCACTTTCTCCGCATTATCAGAATTTATCATGAGTGCTTGTCGTCTTGCTTCACCCTGTAGCGCTTTCTCCAACCCGGCCATATTTTGGTAGCACTGAATCCACAATCTCTCGTTAATTGTCCTTAGTACTGGGCAAAGGTAGGATAATTCAACGGGTTTCCAATAAAACTCGTAAGAGCCTCCTGGGTTTGGCGGGCAACAAACTGTTCCGGGGCCTGGTTTTGTGCTGCAAGCGCAGTCACCAAAGGTAGAGCCAATGAATCTGCAAGTTGATATTCGGGTTCTGGTGGGGGTGGTGTTTCACCTTAAAATCATTATCCCATTCTCCTTGGAGTAGAGTTTAACAATGATGCTCCTGTTATCTGTTGCTACGGTGGCTGGTGCTGTCGCCTCCCACCAACAGGAGTTGCATTCTGCGTATTTGTATGCATAATATATTTTTTTAAACCTTAATTTTTAAAGTTGTAGTAAATTGAAAAGATTTCGATTTTAAAAATATTGTATCTCATATTCTTAACATCAAATCTGTTTTCATTTTTGAAATGGTGAATATTTCTGAGTTATAGCACATTTAAAAAAGTTTCATAATTTTCGTATATTTCAATTTTCAAAATTATTCAGTATTCGTAATCGTCATAGAACCCTAATCTTTGATCTTATATTAATCTTGGTCTTAATCATATATTATATCCCAAATTTGTTCTAGCATTAAAAAAAATGTTGAATGCTGAGTTTCGGCATATTAAAGAAGATTAGAAACTGTCGTTTTAAGCTTACAATTTTCAAAACATAAAAACCATTCCAATCGTAAATTTGAGCGTAGATGGTTAACCTGTTCTCACGGGTTCATTACAGAATATAATATTGTTTATACCACTTTGTGGTTACAATTTTAAAAATAAATTAAATTTTGATTCCTTCTCTTTGAATTCAGAAACCCGAGAAATCTCCTAATTCAGGAGGTTAATAAATGCATGCGTAATTAGTTCGATGCCATAATACTAAATATATAATTTACAATATTTTTACGGATAAAACAAAACTCATTACTCTTATCTCATATATTATTAGCTTCTAATAAATATTATCTTATATCAAATATTAGCTTCTATTAAATATTATCTTATATCAAATATTAGCTTCCATATTATGTTTCTAAATTTGTATTGGGTTTTTCCAACGTCCTTTCATTTTAAGACTATTTTTTGCTTTACTTTCTCCTACTTTTTAGTAATTGTTATTAATGCATTTTTTGACAAGCAGTAACATTTTAAAAATGTACAAGTAATATATCGCTTTAAGTAATCTAAATTTGCTTCCATGTAGCTCTAAAAACATGGAACCTTGTGCAACAGATATTCCTAACACCAGCATTATAAATTTTTTGAATATTAACAGACATGTTCGGTTTTACAGGCGGCCGACTTCCTGTACGTCTTATCAAATCTGTCCTATTAATTCAATTCGACCACCATTCCAACACCCCTGAGCTGGGAATTGAAGAGGTTCTTTGAATTAAGGATGACGGAAGTGCGCCCTCAATGTGTAAATTTAGGGTCTTTTTGAAATACGTATTAACGCCAACGTCGGAATGCTTCTCTGATTGGTAAAGCATTCGGGTAAATTCTTGGGCTTGATAATCCGGCAAGAGCCAGGCTGTTTTGTTGCATTTTTTCAAGTCCTCAGCAATAAATTCATTTTCCTTCGTCATAAAACTACCCAACCAGTTAAGACTATTAGTAACCGTGCTTAGATTTAGAAATCCAACTTGTATAAGTGGTAGTAGTAATTGAAGAGGCTGTACAATAATATCATATAATCCTACAGGCACCTCAGTGTTGTTTTGCAGATAGTTGAATAAAATTTCTTCATTTTTATATGATTTTACTGGTGAGAATTTTATGAAAGAGATGTACTCAGAAAGTTCAGTGAATCCATAAAATACAATTTTTTGTTCCTTTGTCATTACGAAAAGTACCCTGTGTGGTCCAGATTGTTCAACGACTTCTGTTAACTTTGAAACTTCTTTTAAATTGTCTTCCCTATAACCAAAGTTAAATATTTTAGTGTACACACTGTAGCCATTCTGGATCAGCTGGTCAATTATGCTAAATTTGAGAGGTTGTTCAGGTAAGACAATGTTATACACATTTGTACTTTTAAATGCGTTACTTAGCACTAGTCCACCTAAAAGTACACCACAAATTAGAAACCGAAATGGATTTGACTTGATAAATTTATTTGGAAATGCATCGCTTTGCTCCAGCATTACTTTGACCAGGCAAGTAACTTTATCGATAGAATTGAATGGACACAAGCTTCCTTGAATCATATTGATGGAGACCAAAGTAATACTACAACAGCTAACACGTAGTTTCAAACTGATGTCTCGAAAATTGAGACAAATTGCCGAAATTCAAAAGCTTCAACTCCTCTTGGACCACAGCTGACAAACCTGAGAGAGACGAAATGGTTTTTGTAATGTAAAGCCCCATTTCGGTCGTCAAAAAAGGACTCATCTAAAATAACAGCTCTTGTGAGGGCTAATATCGAGTTTGGATAGTTTTCAAGAAATGGTCCGCCGCTTGGTAACGTGATGTTACCTAGCAAACTCCTGAAAACTGAGGCAAACACATAAGCAAGAACTTGAATATTATCTGGGAACTGTTTTTTATGGTATAAAGGTGTTTTAATGGCATCATCTTTGCCTCATGCGCATTGAGATAATTTTGAAAAATATCTATTTGTTTTCACAAACTTAATAATCCCGCAAATCGAACGCAGTACATTAGCCCTTCCCACAAGCTGTCCCATCGCTTTCTGTCCACGGACTTTAAATATTCAAATGACAGCCAATTTTGTTGCAAAGTTGTCGAAATTATCAGGGAACGACAATCTACGCAAAGATTAACGAATGCAAGATTTGATACAATACATTCGCGATGAAACATATTTGCGCCAACTTTTGCGTTGCAGACAACTTTTCCGCTGAAGTGAATGAGGTTTTGAGATGTATGTCCTGTTTTAAATACATGGGACTCCAGGTGCCTTTCACGAACTCTAACGTTTGCAATCCATTCAAGCAAATCAGCAGACCCCAAACTCTTGAAATCTAAAAATGGGTGAACCTTCGGTCGTGTGCTTGGCATAAACTTGAAACCAAAATCATACTTGTATCGAAGTAATCCCGGAAATTTTTGATTTTTTACCAAATTTTTGGGCATCAGCAGGCTTATTTGAATTTCACATTGCCATGGTTTAGACGTCAAGAGAAACGTGATTTAAATCTACACAAAATGCTTCGTTATTCCCGTTCGCTATCAGTGGGTAGTAAAACTTTGAAATCGGGCAATTTTGGTATTTGTCGTCGATTAGGTGATATTGGGAAAAGCTATTGTTTTTAAAACGGTTCTTTGTGGGTATCAACACCTGGTCCAAATATTCCAAATGACAGACTCTTTTAAATAGTTTTCGATGGCTTAGTGATAGTTCAAGTTTTCGAAGCATGGCAGGCACCGCAGCCGTTTGTTTGATATCCACACCTTGCCAGTTGTCAATAACAAGTAGGCAGTGATCGTTTTGGAATCCTTCCAAAATAATGTATAAATTTTGTAATAACATCGGAATCACATTTTTTTGTGGTTCTTTAAGCCTTTGTTGCACTTTTGTAACCAATTTGAACTTGTTCTTTTTAAGCTCATCTAATTGAGTTGGAAATTCGTTTGGATTTACAGCATCCACACCTATAAATCTATTCATGTAGTGTACATTTTGTTTGCCATTCACAGCAGCACAGTTTCTGAAAATGGTGGGAAGCACTACCGCAAATAGTGCAAGTAATAGCCTTATTGTCCACATTTTAGTACTTCAGATTTGATCGGATACTCAATTTGACTTTTAGTTAAGATGCCTTAGTTAAAAACAGCGTTATAAATTATATTCCTTAAGAAAAGTTCTGTCTTCGAACATGACAATAAAGCCCTAAATAAATAAGTTTGACTGTTCTAGGAATATTACTTCTTATAATACGTATAATGGTTATTTGCGTTAACCCGTCGAGTCGAGTCGCTGAAGTAAAATATTTTATGGCAGCCCGTCAGGTAGAGATAAGCATTCAAGTTGAATATATATTAAGTAATCATCTGAAGTGTATGAGTACTGTCTGGCAGCATACTCCACGTAATTGCAAACTTGCATACCTGAACACCAAATATCTAAAATCTCTTACATAGTTACAGTCGTTTTGTAATGATTATAATTGATTAAAATATACTTCAATTATTTTATTCGCATTCAATGGGGCTTTAATATAGATAAAAGCTCTGCATATAATTTAAAATATAGCTTACATTACAAAGCTTACAAGACAAGATATCTCAGCTGCATTATGAAATGGGGCTAGCCATTACCCAGGTAATTACCTCATATCAGTGTATTAAAAAAGTAGTTTTCCTTTTCTCTATATTTTTGATTATTTTTTAGTCAAATAACGCAAATTGTGACTTAAATCTAGTTGTTATATTATTTAAAGCATAAAAATATGTTAAAATTACATTTTTTACAATAAAATAAAATTGGAGATCACAATATTTTAAAAATTAAAAAATACACTCTAAACATATTACGCAATTATTTAATTATAAATTCGAAGCATTATCAACCGATTTCTTTAATCATACATTGCTAGGTGTAGTTGAATATATAACTGTTTTCCATTACAATTTAATCACACTTTAATCAACAAACTTTAATTCGCCAAATTACAATTTACGTAACCAAAAACGCAATTAATGAACTGTTAGTACCTTGTTTTTTTTCTTTCCTATCAAAACTAAATACGGTTGAATACTCCGAAACTTCTGTTGTGTGATATTGGATTAGATTAATAAATCCACACTATTTCATAACTTTAAAATGTCAACCCTCCGTTTGGTATTATTTTGAAGAATGTTTCACCCAAATACAGCTTAATGATTGCAAGGTGTGATTTGAAATGCAAGTTGTCCATGGACCCGATAATCTAAACCTCGTTAGGTAAATCCCCGATTAGCAGAACTTGCGGGAGTCTTACCAACCGAAAAAAATTCAAATAATCGAAATTCTAGCAGCGCTGTCGCAACTTTGAGTAAAATCACTGTTTTGCTTGCTAAGTGTTACCGACTGCAAGTAGCTAGTCATATCTCTTTCAGCTTGCATATTCATATGAAGCAACTCAAGTTAAAATTTTAATTGTTCAATTAAAATCTCAGCATTTTATACGAAGTAGATATCAAGTCATCCTCCACCAAAACAAGTAGCATGAGACGTTGACTTCTTGGCAAACGGTACTTTGCTATTAGTACCCCATCTGAGAAAGCTAATGGATCCCCCCTATCTTTGAATGCTCTTTGCTTTCGGAGTGATCGCTGACCGTAAAAAGCGTGGAATAATTCAGCCATTCTAATTTGAATTTAGTTATTACTATTTGGAGGCTATTTTTATCATACGAAAGTAATTATCTTCAAATACTAACCGGATTACAAGACATTCGTTCCTCTGCGGGAGGGGAGCCCTGGCCGCAACTTTTACATGTAGATAATCTTGCTTGCGACAGTGATTTGTTTCGATTATTTGATTTTTTTCGTATGTTCGTTGTCATTCGCAGCGCACTTGGTTAGCAAACCAACTGCTTATCCGACATTTGATTATATGAAATCTTGCAAGTAGCTAAAACTTACCTAACGACAGCCTATCAATCGTTCGAAAATGATATCCCATATCTATTACCCTGTCAGACTTTTTAAGGCGCGAAAGTCACTGAATACAAACGTTGTTGCTCACGGTCAAACATTTTAAGAATACAATTAACTTGTTTGATAAAGAAATTTCAGGGTTTTGATATAACGCTTTCTTACCATCAGTCTAATTTTGAGCTTGACATCTTACCCTCTTAGATATAGTGTACAATGTAACTCGAAGGATGACTCTGGCTGAATATCGGAATTTCAATTTATGTACTTTAAGCTCCATACCGCCAAATATTAACGGAAAGTTTTCCATTAATGAAAAATATGCAAATAGATCATAACTGTCCTTATTTACAAATATTTTTCTTTGTTTGCCTTTTTCAAAGCTTATGGAAGGAGTTAAGTACGGTGTGTGAACTGGTGTATTGTAGGGATGTATTGGTTGCCGAATACAAAGATGCAATAGATCAAAGCAATGCTTCAATTCAAACAAATTTTTAAGGGTTAGCAAAAACTTGCTGAAAGAAAAAGGGGTCTGAATAACATACAGGATCCGGATATATTAAGAAATATTCGGATTAACTATGATGGTGAGTCCAAAATTTGTAAATTACCAATAAGAGGCACTAAAGTTTATAATTGTACGGGATTTACCAAAAATTGCCTATATGAATAGAACGAATATTTTAGACTATTTGTTCGATTCATATGCATATCATGCTTGGAAATATTTACTGCTGTTATGCGAGCTCGGTTTTAGAATTTTTGATATCACTGATACCGTCCTATATCAAACTGGACGTGTATTTTGTACCCAATCGGATAATATTTACATGAAAAAATTCGAAACTTTATTGGCACGAATGGAGGAAGCTGGGATAGAGTTAATACAAAAGTGGTATATTAACGAATACGGCATAATAAACCATTCAGCAGCGCATATGAGCGCATATTTTAAAAATAACGTTGGAAGTGGTATGAATCTTATTAGTAATCATACAAGTAATAGGAAATGGAAGTACTATGTGTCGCTATGGTTGAAAAATGGCTGTTTTCCATATTACACTGAAAACATATGTGATTTACTCAAGACAGCAAATATGGAAAAACCAGTGACAATTATGGATCTTTTTGGAACTTGGATAATATTTATTATTTTAGTACTGGTGTCATTTGGGGCTTTCATCTATGAAAGTTCGTGAACTTGGCCTAATTAGTTTTTAAAGTTCAGATATATGTTTGGCTAGATGGCTAATCCATCAAAAACTTTAAAAATACTTAACTTGTAAACCCACACACAGTCCAATACATTCATCCAATTTAATCTAGGGTAACCTAAACTAAATAAAGAAAATCGACCATAATATTTGGCTATCGCGAAAACAATTAAATGTAAAGAAGAAAAAACTTTGAAGTAACAAATGTAGTGGTTGGGTTATATGTAATTTAAACTTTGCAAATAAATTATTTTAGCGTCTATCAAATAACAATTATTATTGGACTTAAAGACTAATTAAATCTACTTAAAGACTTGTGTCATCCTGAAATAGTGACTGAAGTAATATCATTTTTATTTAGGTAAGTCCAGTATATCGATTGCCTTGTATTTTATTTTGCACCTGAATATTTTAAGCTTGTGGGTAAGAGTTACCGTGTTGGAGCGACTTTTCTTATATTAAAAATATTTTGACTATTTACATTGCAAAAATGAGCTAAATTTATGAAAGTTACGAAAAAACTACAAAAACATTTTGTGAACACTAGCTTTAAATATCCAGCATTGGGTTTAAGAATGTTCGTCGCCAATAAAAGATCATAATGTTTTAAACACGCAGCTAATGTCGCAGTAGTACGCTATTCTGCTAAGATTACCTACTTCGCTGTGTTGAGATATTCAAAACTCATTTGAAATATTTAAACGAAAATGGTTAAGAATCCTCTATTAGCTTGCCGGTTTTGCATGTTGAACTTTATTTTCTAGTTCTAGGAACTAGTTCCCATATAAGCTCATCGTAATAATTATTGCTACAAAATACAAAAGTAATTATGTATTTTTCTCTCGTAAGCATAAGTGCTTGGCTAACATACTTTCATAAAATGAATGTGTGTTTATTCAAAGTATCTCATTAGAATTTATGGTAAACACATTTGGTTTGGATAAATATATAAGCCGATCAAACCGTAGACCAACCGTTCGCAGTAATTAAGATTGGTATTTTATTTGATTCTATTTGCTAAAAGTAGTCTCGTAAAAAGGTTCTTGAATCCAAGTCTACATTCTATATAAAATGTTGCCATATTCTGTTTAATCTAACGAATGGAGTCAAAACCATACTCTTGAAGCTTTATTAGTACATTTACATAATGCTAGTTTTCCGTTGTACACATTCAAACTATTTTTCCGGAGTGCAAATACAAGAAATTTAAGTGTTTTCCTAAGCCTCGTTGTATATGTCAAATAATAACTCAATTATGCCTAAATATCGTCGGCAAAATATCCATACTACCTTTAACTTTGTTTAAAGAAGTATGAAGTTCGCTGCAGTAATAATTCGTAGAAATTTGATGATTGTTTAATATTAAGCACGTATAAATAAGTAGTGAACATTTCGGAAAATTAAATTATTACTTACCCGTTCGACTAATCCTTTTGTCGGACAAGTGTTTATTGCAAAACAACCTTTAACTTAGAATTATCGCTATAACCTACAACAGATACAGCATATAGTATTACTGAAAAGATTTTTCCACTTTTGCAAAACTGAACAAGCTTGCTTAAGATATTCTATCCAATTCTATCATTGCGCTTTTTCTGTAAGAATATCCGTAAAAATAAAATATATAATATATTTTTTAAATAATGAAGTATAATTTTGTTTCAAGTAGTTTTTGAAAATCTTTTAAAAATACAAAATGAAATTTCAACCGTACATGAGTTTGAAATACATATTAGTTCGAACTCCATTCTATATAGTATTTTTACTTCGAATTTCATTTGCTGTAAACTTAGATACAAATATTAAAATTGATAGGACAGTGTTTAATTTTAAAACCTTTACAGCGTGTACCATGCACATCATTAGAGAATTATCTGATCAAGATTTAGAGTACAACTGCGAAGGTCAGTGTGTTAATCTACGGACTAAGGCGACATTCCAAACCGTTCTTCGAAACCATGAGAACCACTCCTATTTAGTAATTGACTTATATAATAGGAGTTCCCCCTACCTGCACGTGATAAGTTTGGATTCCAAGTTTCGTTCTTTTTGCAACATTGAAATATTTTTAACCTTTGTTCCTCTAGACTCAAAGCATAGCTTCAATAGTTTGAACCTTATGATTGAAGATAAACTTAAAGTGCTTTCGAGACATCGCAAAATTTACCAACCGGACTATGTGTTTATTACTATTGGCGATAAGCTAAAATTCGAAAACCATTTATTGCTTAAGCTACTCTCTGTTAGCAAATCAGTAATATTCTTAGTACATATCTCAAATTCCAACATTTACCTAGTTTGTGTGCCATGCGCAAATTTAATCCAAACCTTTGCAGAAATTGCTCTTGGTAGCGAGGAGTTTTGGAACTATGACGTTTATTTATTACAAGCTCCCGTGTTCGAAGTTACTAAAGAAGTTAACGTGCCAAAAACTTTAAAAGAAGTCAACGTATTAGTAAACAGTTACTCAATCAACTTTAAAGGAAATAGTTCATTTAACTATTACATTGAAAAAGCTAGAACTCCCGCACATTTTTCAAACTGTTCAATAAGGAGCTGGGTACAGTGCCGTACTATGTTATTCATGCAATACATCAACTGTACGACATCAATGTGTCAAATTCACTATGATAAGAAAATCGAGGATCGTAATATCCAACTTCTTGAAATATACCAATTTGCGATAGCTTACGGCCAAGAGTATTATGGGCTACAATATTCTATCTTCTACTTACCAAGCAAAACACGAAACATGCATGCTCTTTTATCCCCCTTTTCATTTGTGGGTTGGGCAATAGTAATCGTAGCAGGCTGCTTTGTGGGTTTTAGCCTCTGGCTCACAAATGTAAATTTTAATCCGTTTTTCTGGCTATTCACCGTAATCCTTGAGCAAAATGATGACAAAAGAAACAAAATCAATTTAAATAATATAATTGTGGTTATAACATGGCTTTATGCAGCGTTTCTTTTACGACAGGCGTATACCTCCAATTTGTGTACTTACATGACACTGGACCTAAACCAATTGGATTTGCCGAGTTCGTTTGAAGAAGTTTTGAATCTAGAATCTACGAAACTGATTACCACATTTTCGGTTACCAGAATTTTGAGGAATTACGGCAATAGCTGTACAAATGTATCTTATCCAAAAGCCATGTTTTGTTTGGCCGAACATGCAATAAAAAAGCTATGGGAAGTTCCGGAAAATTTCCGCGTAAACGTACTTTCACACTTTCAAGGCAGCAAAAATGAAGAATCCGAAATATGTACAGTTGATTTCAACTATAAGTTTAGTATTGCAAATTATGTATTAAACAGGAATAATTGTACAGCATTTGAGAATTTCGCCTATTTAACTGCATCTGGTCCAGCAAACGCATTTTCGACTTATGTATATAGGCATGGCTGGGAAAATTTTGCTTAGGCTGAGTACAATGAACCTTGAAATTCTTGAGACCAAAACCCCGTATATGTTTTGGAGTCGGAATATATTTGTAACAGATTCGGACCACTATTTAAAATTACCCATTGAGAAATTTCTGGGACTTGTGGAGCAAGCGGGCATTGATATTATCCAAAAGAAATATTTATTTCAACATAAAATAAAGGAATATTTCAAGTATTTTTGGCAGGCCAAAGAAACAAAATATTTTTTGGATCCGAAAATTAGTGTTACGACGAACTTCAACAACAGCAACCTGGTTTTACACACGTGGATGCAGAATGGTTGCCTAATATTTTATTCTGAAGAAAAATGTAATTTAAGTCTTGATGAAAGTTTGGAGTCTCCTGTCAAATGTATAGATTTGTTGGCAGTGTGGATTTTATTTAGTGCATTAATTATTTCGGCAATAATGATCTGTTTATTTGAGTTGGCGGAGTTGCAAGTAAACTTTATGCTAGGTTGCAAATTAGGTTGGGAATTTTAGAAATACGATTTTTTGTGATTTTTCTGCTTAAATTTATTTAAATAAGCCACATAAACTGAGAAATACAGGGAGGCTATAATTTACTATTTAGTCATTCGTCTAATACAAAATACGAAAATCAATAACGGAATAAACTTATTGTGAATTTACGGCTGTTATTTTAATGTATAAATTTTAAAAGCGTAATTAATTGATTAATTATTACTAATTGTAAGCTCTTATAATAGTTTATATTCGTTTTTGCTTCGTTTTGGCTATATTTTCCCTTATACGCATGCATATTTTATTCAATACATGCTGTATAAAGTTGTATTTTCTTGGATCCATTAATGTAGTTTTGTCGTTGTCAGTATTTCAAATATATTGTTCGTTTTGTCATTCGTTATGTCATTCCCGTTCTCGTGGTGACAGAAGACACCGATAAGTACTAAAAATTACTAGCATTAAAATAAGTCTGTAAAACTTAAGATAAGCAGGTTGAGAGAGGTGATGGGCAAGGAGGATTATAAAGATTAGGTGAAGGAGAATGTCAAGCGGAAGTTGAAGAGCACTGCATTGTGAGTAGGGTCTATTTGCACAACTTAAATGGGAACGGGGATATGGGTCGTGACAGGTGAATCGAGTGATCTAAAAATTAATTAATAAACAATTAAGTTAATCGGGGTATCTTATAATTATTTTTAGTGTTGTATTTTTTGGATATTGGTTTAGTGGTTTTAGGAGCAGATTACCAAATTGTGGAGAGGATCTCGAGCCTGAACCATCAAAATTTGAGGTTAATTAGCCGGTTATCTGGGTTGAAATCTTAAAAGTAATTCATTTTTGGGATTAGGTTTTTTGCATTAGAAAACCCCCAGCTCTTCTGTCGACTATTCAGTAAGTGAATAGCTACTGTGGTCAGCAAATCTCTGGAAAGGAAGTATATCGGTTGACCCGGTTTTGCATGGTGGTAGAATTTATCAAAACGATGGACTACACTGAATGCTCCTACTTTAATTTAATTATACAATCAGTTAACTAACGATAAGCAAACTAACTCGCAAATACAACATTTATTAAAATATATGTACATTATAAATAGAATAATGTATGCATTTGTTTTAAATATATGTGAAATTGTAATGTATGATAAAATGTTTTTAAAAAATATGAATTTTACCTGCTACAAATAAAAATGGATTCACTGTGAAAATTACCAATTTATGTAAAAAAAACTAATTTGAGCTTTATATTTATGACGTTTGGTGTTTGTTCTATATTGAGTAGGTTCTTCTGTCTTTATTAGTTCATGCTATATGAAATTTTTGGTGGCCTGCTCCATATATCTTTCATTTTTGCTAACAGATTGTGAATAAATTACTTTCACAAGAAAATTTTAAACTAACAGTGTCTCAAAATATATTTTTAACTCATAAGTAATTGTCTATTTTCTTACCAACAGATCTTTAGTGTGGTGTGTCTCTTTTGAAATATAATATTCAACTGCAAAATAATATAGATAAATTAAAAAGGTGAAATTAAATGAGGCCTATCGTTCAACCTGTGCGTTCCAATATTTTAGCATATATCATAACACAACAGTCAGTTTTCCTTCGTGGTTTCTCTGAGTCAAAGCAATAAAACGAAAATGAATATACAAAATAGAACATTCAGCGTAACATACTTTATGCATAACCCCCCTTTAGTTTGTATATTACACGATTGACATGTTTTAATTTTGAAAAGATAAAATCTGTTATCTGCATTCGTTTATCGGGATTCTTGTTCGCAATCAAATTTTTCCACACTATTGTTTGGATAAACTAATGATTAGCTTATGAGGTTAAATGATGATCATTTGAAAAGTTGATAGGAAGCAGTGAACGTAACTGTATTTTTGCTCTTGCGCAGGTTGTACAAAGTGGGAAATACATTTAAATGTAGGTAATTATTGATACAAAATAACTTTTAAATAATACTATTTTTCACATTCCTGGCTTTATGTGCGATCTGAATTCAGCGTTTTTATGTGTCCTCAAACGTTTAGGCAAAAGATAAGCAAAATAGTTAATTTGGTTCACGTGGTCATTTTGAGGCTTATATTTCGACATCGTGTTATACTAGCGAAAGTGAACTAACGGTAAGTACGTATTAAAATACTAACGATAAAAATCACGAAACCATTGATTTGACCATACACACACAAATCCATTTTAAATCTTTACGATAACAGTATTTACGATAGTACTTTTTATAATAACGCATGCATGCATAACAACAATTAGTTTGCATTTAATATATTTCTTGAGAATAGAGCTGCGTTTGCTGTTTGTAAAGGCGTATTAAGCTTACCCAATTATTATTTGACAAGCATCTGCAAAAAAACTTAATATTGAATCAGTCCATATCAAAACGTCAATGATTATTAAAATATCCATGATGAATAATTCACGTTATCTCAACACACAACGAGCAAAATTAGACAATAGTTCACATTTGTTAATGCAAGCAATACTTATTGACGCAACACTTAAAAGCTGTCTCGTTTCAAAGGTGAAACATGATAAGCACTTAACTTTGATTGATAACTCGCTATATTTATTACACAACTCAGATATGCAGCACTTGAAATCAACTTTCAATTATTGTGGTACATTTTAAACTATACGTAGGAAAAAGTGTAATAATCTTCCAACATTGACATTGATGGTTATCATTTTAACATTCGCCCGGTAACCTTGAAATTATTTGCTCAAAATCCAAGTAAACAACATTCAATCACCGTCATTAGCTACTCCATAATGTTTTACCTTACACAACATGTAAAACGTAATAAATTTAGGGCACAAGCATGTTATTACATAATTTATGTAATTTGGTTTGGGATAAAAATAGTACAACTTTTCACCGTAATAACGTCTAAATATTTTAACAAATGATGTTGTTGGTCTAACGATAGTTTTGTCAGCCATAGTCGGTAAGTCCGTCAGTTTGTGTGCCTGTTCGTCAATCTGTCTGTCTGTCCTTCAGTTTATTTTCTCACAATTTTGGGAACTTATTCACTGCTCAAGCACAAAAACCATTTAAACTACTTCATTATGATCGCTGTTGCAGTAGTTTTATAAACTACCAAGTTACTCAAGCAAAAATAAAGCACTATGAAAGCATACCTGTAAAATTTAGAATATATGTTCCATTTGTGTTTTGCCTACTAAATATATTAAAAAGAAGTACAAGAAGTTAGAACGTTGGATGATGCACAAGCGTTTTCAAAAAGTTTCCAATAACACAAACATAAAAAATCATACATACAAATCTGTATAACATCACATGCAATATCATTGAATAGTTCTTAGTTTTCAAAGAGCTCTGCCTTAAATGAACCTGTCCATTAATATATTCTATTATTGTGTTTGTTCTA
>JAQFZH010001446.1:0-21239 GCA_034695485.1 Entomobrya nivalis
AGCCTTCAAAACCAACTTTTAGTGAAATCGAAAAATTGTAAGATAGCCACACCGTTACTAACTTTTTATGAATAAGGCAGGTGGTGCCGATGTGAAAAACCTGTTTCACATCACAATCCCAATATAAAGTGTTTACGATTTCGCATTAGCATTCATGTTTACAGGACACTTTTCAGAAATTCAAGGTTTTTGTAAATGATTTGTCAATGGGTTTTCGAATTCAAACTAATTACTACATAACAGGGGAAAATAATGTTTAAAAAGTTCACAAATGGTCATGAGTCATAGTCGTGTCATGAGAAGTACGATGCGATGATGGTAAAATGACATTGTTGCATGCGTGTGATGTGTGATAATATTTATATGTGACAGGAAGTAAGTTCTACGCACTAGAGACTTGATCTGTTAAGTTTTAAGAAGTATGTCGCTCAAATTCATGTATAATTAACGTTAAATTCAAGTGTAAACTTTGTTGTAAGCCTATGCGATCTGACAAGATGACTAATTGTAGTAAATAAATTTGATTGCGTTTCATTGTAATCAAACTTGTATGTTAACACAGTTTACTTCTAAACGTCTAGGTGAGCAAAACAAGAGCATCTCTGCCATATATAGGAATACATGCGTGCAAAATCAGTCAAACACTCCATTGTAGGCTCCCCGAAGTTCAAGAAGAACTTACCAAGTTTGTTTACAGCTCTGTGCGTTTGATTTTTGTAAAAAAATGTCCGATTAACCCAATAGAAAAATGAATGTGTGTCGATTACTCTTTTCAAATTGACCTGAATTGAATTGGTTGAAGATTTTTTGTGCGTGCGTAGATTAAAGTTATATATAGACTTACATGCATTGTAATATTTTTTTGGGGTTACGTGAACATGCATACACATCTTTTTAATTAATATGAAAAATGTATTCTGTCTGATTCTTAAATGCCAAGTCCACCACACGCATGTAAATTAAAAAAAGCTGACTCAGCACTCTTTTTTCAATTGTTAAGTGACTCAAACACTTTCATCAGATCATCCATGTTGAAAATTCATTAGGAAGGGTGATGATTGAATTTAGTCATTTTATTATTTAAATCGCTGTATCGAGTTCACTTCACTGTCCTATTTTTGGTGATGGGGATATGTTAAAATATCTGATTATGATTTGGGGTAAAATTATTAGAAAACATCTCAGAATATTTTATAATTTAATTGATGGATTGCGGATGGTAAAAAACATTTAAACGAATGCATTACATGAAATATGAACTTCAACTCTGTACATGGCATGACCGCTAAACAAAAAACTTGCAGGAGTTGTAATGATGATGCCAATGTGTGCAATCGTGGTCCTTTGCACGTAAGTTTTTATTTTTTGATTGTATTTTTAACTGTTCTGAATTCTGAAAGAGTAAAAATATGCAATTCTTAAAAGTAAAAGCTTAAACCGCGAAGGAACTGATTGGCTCGAAATTAGCTAAATATATAAAAAGGGCAATTTATGCAATTCCTTTGCTACAAAAATGAAGTCTAACTGAACGTTTGCATGATGTAAGTTTATACTGTTAGAAGAAAAATGATGCATGTTGCAAAATTTGTACGGAATGATAATTACTGCTTGCTATGCAATAGGCAGTTAGTCTTTGTTGCAATGAATTCTAAATGAGTTAAAATGTACAATTTTTGCATTTCTTTTTAAATGTTTTTGATGTGACAGTGACAATAGTTCTTTAGAGGTCTGATGCTTTATGAAAAAACGCATTTTAACAAAACTAACGAGACAAAAATGGAAAATGGTGCATGCACCACACACACAGTACATGTAGTACGAAATTGTATATTTGATGTAGTTAAACTTTGTCAGAACGTCACTTGTTGTCAAATTTCAAGTTGCTGAGCTGAGTTTTGAATTGTTGCGAAAAAGTTGTGTTCTGTGAAGACTAAATTGACTTGTTTTTGTAAAAATAAACATTTTTATTCATCATCATAACTTGTGAAACTTTGAATATATAATGTACTTAACCTTATTAAAACACAGAATAAGCAGTGACACCTATCAGTATATTTTGTATTTTCTGATTATGTTGACTGCAGCCATTGATTAGAGATTCTCACAATCAAAAAACGTGATCTCGTAGACATTATAGATGTGTATGTACTATATATTTTTAAATTATTCACACAATCACTATTTTCAATGTAGTAATCATTTAACATAGTTTACCAGAACACATTATATCGCACACCAATTGACACATTTGTCCACTGTTGACCATAAAGTGGAGGATTAATTAAGGGTGCAAAACAGTAAATACGCTTGCTTGCGTGGTCGGTGTAAGGTACGTCAATCCATTCCTGGTACAAGGTCGAGTTTGCCTCCGAGAATTCTCCAGAACGATAAGACAAGCCTACAAAAAAAATAAGATAAGATTTTTGTTTTTTAAATTGAAAAATGGAGATCAGTTGAGTGTTAAATTATTTTACGACAGATGCTCAAGTACCTTTTGTATTAAGGTACTTAAGTGGCTCATGCATCTTCTCCATTGCCCATTGAAATCCCCTCGCAAAATGTAACTTTGACCCTTCACATTCGAAACGGATTGGTGCCCCTTTTTGTGTGTTTGAAGACCGGAATCCTTTTTGTGTCAATTTTAGCACTGCCCCCGGTTCAATTTTCTTTTTACCTGTGTTCATTATCGATGAATAGGCTACAAGAAAAAAAAAACATTTTTTTATGAATTCAAGACATGACATGTTGATAAGTATCAATGACAAAACAATTTGACATACTTCCTTCGAAATTCTCTGCCTGAAAATACGTGTAATCCCTGACATCGGCATCTAGTGAACATCTTATGATTCCCGAGCTGTTTCCCCTAAGCTTTAAAATTGTACATTCTTTGTCTCCCTCGTAAATATCATCATTAGCAGACTCAAGCAGGGGACAACTTGGCGCTCCTTGGGTGCGATGAAGAGGATTAATGGAAAGACACGGTAGACGTAAATCACACTCTGTTGGTGTGCTACAAGGGTAAGTGCGTAAAACAGGACGCATATTTATGCGATATGAACAACACTGGTAACCCTCATTTTTCACATGAACGAGCTTCACTTGGGGATTCAGAGAGTCATCTTGATCATCTTGTAATTCTGGCAAATCTACAAAGAGAATTAATTTTTATATTCAATGCGTTATTCTTGTGATGTGATACTCCTTGACAAACTGGTATTGTATCTTGTGTCATGCCAAAACCAAAAAGCCATTTATTTACCTTCCTTTAAAAATTTCCAAGTTTTGATAACCCTACGACCACCAACTGTTATGCATTCCACAATAGACATATTTCCCCGAAACCATTCTTTGTTGATTTTGATCCGCACAATGTGTGGAAATGCGTCTTGGGTCTCATTCTTCAGAGTTCTAGGCTGCTTTGAAAATTTGATAAAGTTGAAAAACCGCAGTTCTACGGGATCCCTTGCCCTACATTCCAATTTGAGAGTTCGATGCTTATTATCCACGTTTTGCGAGTAAATTCGAAGGGAGCTTCCTTTTACAACTTTGTCTACAAAGTAAATTTAGAGAGAAACAATTTACATATCAAACTGCGGCTAAGCAAAATAAGAAAGTTGATTCCATGTGCAAACTTATGTTTCTAATTGTCATTATATTTCATTTGGCATACTCAAAGGCATGAAGACAGTAATACGGCCGGATATCTCTCCCGTTTTTCTGTCCTTACAAAAGAACAAGCCATAGTTATTCGGGTGAAGAATAAAACCTCGTTTCGGATCAAAGGCGTGTATACTTTCCGCATCAACTTCTCTTGTAACTTCCCCCTCCTATTTTGAAAACAGAGAAAAAAGTAAACAAGACACGACACAAGACATCTTTTATTGTGAAT
This sequence comes from Entomobrya nivalis, assembly GCA_034695485.1. Classification (NCBI taxonomy): domain Eukaryota; kingdom Metazoa; phylum Arthropoda; class Collembola; order Entomobryomorpha; family Entomobryidae; genus Entomobrya; species Entomobrya nivalis. The sequence goes on from JAQFZH010001446.1 coordinate 3,893, forward strand.
CTTCTTTTTTTCTCACAAAATAAAACGACTGAGTAGTAACAAATTGGATTAGTTCTTTTAATTTTTTTGTACCATTAGTGGTTTCACCAAGAACAGAGCAATGGATTTGCTGGGATGCGACACAGGACATGGTATCTCAACAAACGATCCTGTCTCCACAACCAATTCTCTGTTGGAATGGGAAACGAACGTTTTCAAACCTAGAGGGAAGAATTAAGTAAAATTATGACAACATCATTTCATTTTGAGTACCAACCAAAAAACCACAACATTCTCTGTTATTCCTTTTCGCTCTCATCCTATCTTTAATAAAAACTGTCACATTTTTTTCTGCAATCAAAAAAGTTATTGGATTACCTGCAGCGTAAATATAAATGAATGTGTTGCCCTTCATGACTCCGCTTTCTTGATCGCGAACTTGGCAGTCGTACATGCCCGTAATTCCTTCATCCACTCGACTCAGCTCTAATTCTGTCAAGTATTTGTATGTAGATCTATCAGTGAAATCTTCGATTTGTCGTCGATTCAAATTACTCGCTTCCGTGATGTTCTGCGAAGAAAATTTAGTGAAACATAAAAGTAAATTAGCCTCATCCAACCAATTCGGTGCTTTACTCCTAACTCTTTTTCTAAAAACTGTTTTTCTTTGTCTATTGAACTATGTATGTGTGTGTAAATGTGAAAAAGTAAGATAGTGTATTAGATTACCCCATAGCCGATATACTTCAGTTGTACTGGATAATTGGAATGGCATCGTATCCGTAAACGATTCCTCTGCTTTTCCGACGGCGTCTCATAATAAATTACTCCGGCCTCATCAACGTCAAAGTCTGTTAGCTCTAAGCTTTGGAAGTTTAGGATAAACTCGGTGTTACCTGGCACGGATCTATCGATAAGTCTCTCCACTCCTGTACTCCCATTTAATAAGTAAACGCCTAGCTTTGGAACTGGTGGATATGAATGAAAAATCAATGAAATTAGCTAACTTTTAGTTATTGATCACGAATGATTATGTGGGCTATCAGTTTTGTAATTTTCCCAATATTTTACCTTGAACTTCGGGAGGCTTATTTGAAAATAATTCCCACTTTGCCAGGAAATAGACAAGTACAGCTATGATAAAAGTAGAGATCACGAAGCAAAAAGCGCACGTTAATTTTTTGTACATTTTTCCTCCTTTTATTGGCTTTGTACACGAGAAAAAATATATCTACTCTTGTTTTAAAAGCAAATCACGATACACGTCACACACGTCGTAACCTAACACCTTAATTCCTCTGTGTAAAAACAATGAGAATGACGGTAACAATAAAAAGTTCCTTTTCGGCATACTCTCAACTCAGCTTTTATCCTTCTTTCATTTTTATGCCATTTTCAATAAAATAAAATGTTTTTTGCTGCCTTCTTCATTTCGCTGTAAAATAGATAAGAAAAAGCTTTCAACAGCAGCTCTCTGCTTTCAGCGTTGTTGCAGTAATCTTCGTTTCGATCGCTTCTTTTTTGAATGTTCTTCAGCCTTTCTTGCAACTTTATTAAGAAGAATCTCTCGCAAACGTCCGACTTTGTTGTGTTGTTTCTTGCGTTCATTTGCATTTACCATTTTTCTCACTCTCTCTCTCCTTATGCCCTTTTTTACTTGACTTGCTCAGAATTGATTGACAGTGAAAATCAAAAGGAATTTTTCTTCTTGTCCTCTTGTTGTCCTTGCTTTATTCCTAAAAAGGTTTACTGCGCTGTTTCCAGCAGGTATTTTATTATTGACTTGACTATCGAAAAAAAGAGAATTATCGTAAAAAAGCTAAAAAGTATGTAGGTATTGTGTATAGCTATCTAATTCGATTTCAGTACTTTATATTTCAACTAAGCGTATCGTCATCACACATCACTATCATTATTTACACTGGCACTATATACTTTTAGTCACTGTCAATAGTAGTCAAGAACAGCAGCACCCATAAAATAGTACATCCAATTTGTAAACTTCTGATAAACCATCATCATCATCATTTGGAGTCACAATCAGGTTGATAACTTGTATCAGTGTCACTAGCGGAAGTGGAAGGAAGAAAAAAAGATAAACACGCAGGCACGCAAATGGTAACAACGCACCCGGCACGCACAAAACTTATCTTTTTTTCCTCAACTTAAACGGTTTGTGATATGCCAAGTCACGAGAAAAAAAAGAATCGGAGGACGATACGGATTACTTTAAAGTAATGTGTGTGTATTGCAAAGTGCTCACTAGACTACTCACAAAAGTCTGCCAGAGACTCTAGAAAAGAGAATGAATCTCTTCTTTTTTTCGGGAGACGACGAATAGATGGACTCTGTATATCAACAGCATGTATCTCAGATCTCAGCTCAGAAGAAAATTGTATTCATGGAAGTCTGAGAACGGAAGTTATACTGATTTCCTTCTCTGTTTTTGGTTCTGCTGCTTCTGTTCTTTTCTTGATGGTGGTGGCAAATACATTATTTCCTTCCTTCCTCTTTCCTTCTTCTTTTTCTCTAAAAAATGCCAGGTTTTTATCTTTCCCAGCAGCCTTTTTAGTTGTCTTCTTTTTTTCAAAATAATAATCATAAAAATGAAAGGGTTACGTTACAATACGAGCAGAACACACAAAACAGAAGACCAGATCCAAAAAAAGAAGATTGCGATAAATGTTGAAGATTTTTACTAGATTATTACATTATTATTTCTTGTGTGGAGTAAGTGAGTTGTAAAATGAGGCGAACTAGAGAAGGAAGACAAGACAGCAGGCCATATAAAAAAAGTTATATCCACAATTCACATATCACACACACACACACACATATATATATATACACGATCGTTTGAATTGAATGAGAATTTAAGACAGTTTTCGCTCAGTGTGCGGTGGTGATAGTTGTAGTAAGTTGTAAACACTACTAACAACTCTTTCAACTGTTGTAAACCATGCGAGCATTCTTTTCTTCTTCACTTCTTCGCAGTCAGTCATTCGGCTAGAAAAGAAATTGAAGACGATTTTCTTTCTTGAAGGAAAGGAGAAGAGAGAGAGAAGCGAACAAGAGGGAAAAAATCTCCAATCTTTTAGTATTCTTCTTTAGACTTTGTTTGAGAAGGCATACGACATGAAATAATGCATAATGCTCCAGATTAGTGGTATTATTGCTCTGACTGTTATTATTATTACCATTTACCATTATTATATTTCTTGCAAATGCAAACTTGCAAACACAGATACACACACACACTTACACATAAACACTAGTAAAAGTAGAACATGAACAAAAGAGACTAGTTTTATATCAAACGTGTATGCGTAATAAGATGTAATATAAAAGTGTGGTTGTATGAGAAGAGGAGAGATTCTGCAAACTTTTTTGTGCATGTAATCTTTCAGTGTTGCGTTTTCTTCTTCTGTACTGTAATATGAGAGCTAGCACGTTTTTTGGAATAAATAATATCGCACATTATTATGCAAATACACGCTGCGCTGCTCCTCATCTTCTCTTTTTTGATGGTCGTCTCCTCTTTTGGGTTTTTGGTTTTAGTTTGTACATTTGCTGTTTTGTTGGGGACTGAAGACTGAACTGAGGACTGATATGCTGCTTGTTGATACATTATGTTATGATATGATTATGGGATGGCATATGCGAAATACTCGAATGTTTATGCAAAGAAAGGACTAGATCTAAACACAGAGACAGAGAAGAATGAAATAATAATATTCAGAATTCGGAGGACAGAGATGAAATAGAGAAACAGGATGATATGATATGATGTGGTGATGATAAAATCATGAAATGTAAATACGCAATTTTTTTTATTTCATAAAGATTCGGAATTATTATACGCGTAGGTATTTTGTTTTCATGCTTAAAGAACAGGCCGAATATTATGCTGTATGAATGTATGCTAGGCAATAAGCAGAAAGAAAGTGGGAAAATGTGTGAAATTTTTATAAAAAGCACGGCTACATGCTATGGAGTAGGTTGGTGAATGAAGGTGGTAGTATGTCATCACATCATCGTATGTCGTCCTCGTCGCGTCTGTTTCTGGTTATCTTTTCGGTGGCGAGTTGTGTTTTGTGTGTGTATACGAAAACAGCAGGCGCAAGAAAACAGATTCAGTTTGCCAAATTACTTTGGGAAGAGAAGGAGAGAGAGAGAGATTGCTTTGCTTTTGTTGGGGGATGAGATAACTTTAATAAAATAAAGATGCATGGTTTAAACTGATAATGTTTATGAAAGCTTTATCTGTATTTTAAAAAGATGATGATGTTCAATAACGCAATAGCAATAGTTGCAGAGTAATAAAAAAACAAATAGCAGAAGAGTCCCATCGCAGGCCAGACCAGGAGGAGACAGATTACTAGATTACCATCACCAAGCCAAGCCATCAAAGGAACATGACATGTAGGAAAGCTTCACACATAGTCCATGCGATTTATGAACTACTCCACTACATAGTATATATACAACTAGCTTGTATGCAATGCAGTAGCAGTGCATCTAGAAAAATCTTTGCTTGTTTTAAAAACTTAAGCGTATTTATACTTTTTTTTGTCTTTCTTGACATTCCAAAAATTTTGGAGAAAAAACAGGGTGCAGAAACGATGGATATGGTTGGGTTGGGTTCAATAAATAAAGTGTCGATGATTAGCTCAAGGCTAAAAAAACGCACTAGCAATTGACTGTGTGCTTATGAGGGGCAAGTTAATAAAGTTGTTGATAAAATAACTTCTTGTTGTACTAATTTTTCTTTTCAAATGGTTTGCTGGAGAAAACGCACCAAATTTTTAGGCTTATTTCTTTAAGGCAGAAAGACGGGAGAGTAAAGAAAAGTCTAAAAGCTTTGCTGATGACTGTCGTATTTCAACTCAACAGAAATATCAAAAATGTTTACTCAATTAGCTATGTGTTTTATGTTCATTTAAAAAAGATTCAAAATGTTTACAAATTTCCGTAAACAAGGAAGAAAAAAAGGCTTGCCTCATCCTCTCAAGGCTTAGTTCAAAGAAGTGTATTTTTAGAGAAAATTTACTGAATACTCCAGAAAAATGCAAATTCTTTTCAGTGATTAATGATTTAGCATAATGTTTATGATTGTTGAGTTGTTTGTTGGAGGCAGGCTGTAGTGCTAGCGCTTCAGATGTAAAGGAAACATGAAGTTGTCGACGACGACTTTTTAAGTTTACACGGCTAAAAATTATGAGTAAAATGTCGTCAGTTGATTCCATGAAAATCTTTTGCTAATCCAGTCCCATCAAAATTATTTATAAGCTTGTTATAAGGATATAGGAAGATTGGTTTGTTATTCACAAGCAGATTAACTGAGTAATAATTGTGTACTGATTTCGAGTTAAATGGAAATAAATGTGTGCATATACACGCACAACATTGTGAAAGATTTATTGCAGAATAAATTATTGAAAAAGAGGGACAACGTGGAAAATCTGGATTTCACTAATTAGTTTATGCTTTAAAAAGGATACAAAATATTTTATAAAGAATTGAATTGTGAAATGAGGGCAACCTTTCAACCCAACGCAACGAAGTTGGCTGTTAATTTAGCAGTCAAAGAAAAATAAGTTGTTGGGTTTATGAACAGTTAATTTGTTTATGTCTTGCAATTAGGTAAGTGTGAAATTTAGTCATACATCAACATCCTGTTATTGTAACAGGGGTTTAACTAATTATCATTATAATCTTGCTGGAAAAGCGTTAAAATCATTTTTTGAAGTGCTTGATTTGCAAAATATTAATAGAAATGACTAATGGCTTTTGTTTCATATTCAATTCAGCAATAAATATTTCTACTATTTCTTGTGACCAACACAAAGATATTTTTACGTTTCACCACCATGCAATAACAAATGAAGTTTTAAAACAGTTTGTTACTGAAATAAAGAAAACATTGACTCGACTCGAGCAAAACTTTACTCCTGATTGAGTCTATGAACTGCTGAACTTAGACAAAAAGCCAAGCTGGCACAGTACAAAATACGGCCATTTATTAAATCATAAATAACAATCTATCAACCAAATTGTTTATGAAGTGGCCAACTTGGTAAATTTGACATTATACAGTGTACTATGTTTTTTGACTGAATATGCTACGTGGTCGCTCTTGTGTGATTCAAAGCAATTTGTGCATTTACTTACTTGCCATCTCCAATTCGAACAAGTTGGGAGAATAAGCGATCCATTTAACTTGACATACAATCAACAGTTCGCTAACACATCTTGGATCTGGAAGAATGACCAGTTGGAATTTTGCATTGAACATATATATTTATGTATGTATCTACATTCCAACTATTTAACAATTTGTCTTGCTTGCAACTACATCTAAATTCATAAAAAAGAGAAAGACATACGGATAACAGTGAGAACGCAGGAGAAGAAAAGAAAAAACGTAAAAATTACTTGCGTAGCAAATAATTTTACTCATGCGTAAGCTGTTTGCTTTTTTTTGGAATATTTGTTACAATTCCTTTGTTCAAATTAGATAAAATGTCTTTCTCGTTTACTCCTGTGAACCAATTCAATTCTGTTTATCAATTTGACGCCACACACCACACAGACTACAAAACATGCATGATGCAATATGCGTCTCCACAAGTTTCAATTTTGTTACGCAGAAATAAAGAAAAGATTTCAATTGAAACAAAACTGCTGAGCTATTCAATTTTTCAGCTAAACCAATCCAATTGGACAACTCAACTAAATATCTCGTCTTTTTTATTCCACGCAATGAAAAAATCTACAATGACGATTGTGGTTGTGATAAGTAAAGTAAACAGAAGATGAAATTCCTCAAGTCAACTGTTGCTGAAAACTACTGCCCCAAAAACCATAAATCCCTTCCCATCAACACAACTGTCAAAATCTCAAGAGAAAACTTTGTCATCATGGTCGTGAAGCATGAAAGCGTGATGCAAATCCAAAATGTCTCGTTTATACTTTTATTATAATAAAATGTAAGAACCTCGCTTAGTGTTCACAAATTCAAAAAATGCTTTTTCCCTGAACGTGGATAATGGAATGATTGTAATATTTGGATTTATACTCATGTCTTGGAAGACTACATGGTATGGCGATGACGATGAGTGACGGTGATGACTTAATTTCAATTCATATGCCAATTTGCACATAATTCGTTAAAAGCATTTTTGAATAAAGATGACAGAAAAAACGTTTTATATTTTTTACAATAAAAGTATTAATATTTTTTTGTATTCATCCATCCAGATTTTATCGCTAATTCATAGTGTTTGTTGTCATCTGAAAGTTTAAATGTAGTTTAAATGCAAGCATAAATATATATTTTCATTAAGTTTAAACACTTTGTGCGCGTTAGTTGGCAAATAATTGCTGACGCACACATGACAAATTATTTCACTGATTAAACAACCCAATTTTTTATTACTTTACGTAATATTTAAACTAATAAATCAAATTTATCATTTGAAATTTGTTCAATTTCTCTTCTATGCCAGTTAAAAACTGTTATTTTAGGTAATTAAACCAGGCCAAAAGTCATTATTTAAGTAAATACTTTGCAGTAAATTTGAAACTGACATAAAGTGGTTTTTGGAACAAACTTTGTATCTTATCAATATAATCCAGAAAGCATTTTCAATAAATCATAGACAAAAACATGAAACTCTCTCCGCATGCCATCATGTTTGTCTTCACGTCACTGTTATCGTCAAGAATAAATCTTCATAAGCCTACATATAGCAAAAACGCATATTTTTTTACTAAAAATCTTAACAGAAATTTTTGGAAAATTTGAGCTTTTGCTTTACTCATTCTGAGAGCAAAAAAAAACTGTTAATAGTTGAATGAAAGAAACGTTTGTGAAAATCATAACGTAAAACTCGAAGCGAGAAAGAAATCAACCGTGTCATTCCAGCCAGCTAACTCATCGTCAGAGATCTATAAACGAAGAAACGGTGAATGGATGAAATTGGTGGTCCATCTCTCTGGCTTGTTGGAAGTTGGAAATTGAAGAAGATCAAAGAAAGGAACCACGTTTATTATTAGGACGAAATTGAGACAAGTTTCATACGTTTTCAGTTGAAGGAAAACACGACTGCTTACAATTTCAAAACAGATTATTATTTCAGTGCTCTAAGAAAACTAGGTCAGTTTGTCATTCGAAGATGTTCCCCATTTCTCATAAAATCCAAACCATAATACACATACATTCATAATAAAAAAACTAAACAACCAATGAACCATGTTCAGAAAACCGGAACTGCAGAGAAATTGCTTTTCTAGTTTTCATTTATATTAAATAGATTTTTTTTCTGGACTTGTTACAGTTTTGCTGATGATGAGATGAAGCACACCAGGCATTCATTCCACATTCCATTTCTAAATTCCACCACATCACCATCATTTTTATTCAAACGGAAAGCATAAAAAATATTTTTATACTTTAGCTCGCTCCTCTACTTCCGTTGAAAATACGACAAGACGATCCAACAACAGTGACCAGTACAGTATCACAAAAAGGCAAGTCGTCAGAAAACCCACTAAACTCCGAAGAAATGAAATGAATATAAATGGACGGATCATATAACACATTTCTCATCATCTTGTTAATATCCACACGTAAAAGCTTCAGTATAATCTTTTGCTGGCCACTGACTAGACTGGCTGATTGATGCGATGATTTTGATGGGAATGCAACTGAAAATTCAGCAGTTTTTTGTCATGCTGAGTTTGTCGGGTTTGTAATGTGTTGAGTTGAAGATTAGTGAATAGCAAATGTTGTATACTGTGTCCTGGTCCTTCTTGTCTGGTTTTGGTCTTCTTTCTTGTTGCTATAAAATTAAAAAATACATTTCTTGTATGAAAGTAAGCTATTATGATAAAATTGAATTTTTTGGCACAACGGCTATGAAAAATGATAACCATGTGGTGAAATTTGAAAGGCAAGAAATTACTTAATTTTTCACCGTTATCATGGTGTGACCCAACCGTTTATTCAAATAAACTTCAAAAAATTTTTTTTGAACTAAATCTCTTTAGCATTCTAAAAACGCTTCCAATAGTTTGAAAGGTCACTAATAATAAAATGTACACAAAATTTTATTGCACTGAACAATTACGTTTATGGATTTTGGGTGTGTAGTGTAAATTATGAAAACCGTAAAGTGATCTGATTAGATTTAGCAGCTACTTTAGTTCTCATGTATCGAGTTACTATGTGTCAAAAATAGTTGGCAGATTATCTCTAGTTTTACCGGATTTAGGCTATTTTAGCTACTGTCTGGATTACTGTTGTGGACTATTCCTCAATAACAATCATCACAATAGTACTCACACGCGCAGTAAAACAATTTTTAGTAGCATAAAAGTAGCAGCAACATTTTTGACTATTTTGTAGACATTTTATTTTTATAGTGGCAATTTTCTCCCAACAAAATTGTTTCCGCAACAAATGCAGCCATGTTTCATTTATTCCTGCTTACTTTTTTACAAAAGAAGATCAAAACATGTGCATTTGAGCATGCATAACAGTCGTAGTCGTAAGTAATTCAACCATCCATACTTTTTATAGGTAATTTTATCTTTTTTTCTCATTCATGGCATGTGTCCACGCTTCACCACCGTATTCAACCAAGAACGATAAAATGATGATAACATTATAAGCTTGCTTCTGTTTCCGACTCCACTCCACTCAAAAGAAAAGTGTCATTTGCATTTCAAAACGTAGAGATGAGTGAAAAGCAGTAGCATCAAAAACCCATTAAATCTGCAATTCAAGCCATGCACAATATCTGTGTACAGCACACCGCACCGAATGTTTCAGTAAACAAAATCCATATGGCTTTGACTATGACTGCTCCTCCAGTCTGGATAGACATCATTAAACACTGATTTAATGCGTTTTAATGCTCGATGAAATGGTTTAAATGGCCATTGAAACATATACCACCATCAACAACATACGTCGCATCAAATGGCTAAAAAACATGTTTCACAACAACAAATAAGAAATGCATAAGGTAAAAAAGTATATCGTATCGTATCAATATCAAGCAAACTGCTTTTTTTTACACAGTCGGTTAGCTTTTATGGGTTTCAAGTGTTCAACTATGAAAAATAGCATCCCATTAGCGTACTCACACGAAAAGGAAAAAAAGCTAAATGGTTGATAATGTAATAACGTTAATGGCAATGTGTGAAATAGAAGATGATCAGGGGAAAGCTGATAACGCCGAGCATAAGGTCAAGTGTGCCAACAAGCACGAGCGAGGATATGGATAAGGCTGATTTGTTGGAAAATTGGAAATTAAGCGGTAGAGCCAGGTGTCAGGTAAGCAGATAGAAATACAATGTGTGATTTTTTTGTATTTGTGGGATTTGCGTTTGTTTTAAATGGAAGATTTTTCTGGAATAAATTTGTCTTTTCGCTTTGTGTATTATTCTCTCCTTTCTTGTTTGATCAATTCCCACAAACGATAAAAGTCATCTGAAATTATGCCTGAAGACGAAGAAGATTGTCGTAAATATACTCATAAATAAGAGGAAAAGTAGGAAGGTATAAAAAAAAGACAAGCCAGCCAGCAGAAAACCAGCACAACAGTCACAAAGATATATATGCTTTCCTCCTTTTTCCTCCTGTGACAATGCGATTTATACGACAACAGTTAGGCCAAAACACATAAAAAAAGATGCAAAATTATAGCAATCCCACCGTGCACACACGCACATTTTTTTTAAAGGAACAAAAAATGAAAAGAGTTTCTCGTTAGAATCGTTATCGTTAGCATGATGCATAGTGTGTATATTTTTTATATACAGGGTTATTTATGTATAATATTTAAAGGAGGGTAAGAAGGGGAGGGGTTGTCACCAACTTTGTTTTCTTCTTGTTAGCATCATCATCATCATCAAAACACACTAAAAGTCGTTCTTCTGAAAGAAGAAACTGAAAAAGTGTTGTTTCCGGGTTGGTTCAAAATAATGTACTATATCTGCATATGGCTAACCCTTTTTTCTGTTATTGCTTGTTATACGAGCTTGGTGACAAGTTTGTTGGTAAATATTAATAACAATTTTTTATGTATTTCAACAGGGAAGGGTAGACATGCCTAATTTTGCATGCATGAACGAGTAAACCAGCATATTGGTTTAGCGAAAATGTCTTTTATCATAAAGAAAATGCGACAGATTGAGGAATATAGGGAAATATATGAATGTAGAGAAAAAATGGGTTTATGATGTTGGTACTTTTTTGCATGCTAACAACAGCAGGAAATGGATTTGATACGATTTTGATGACTTTGGAACTTGTTTAGCATGCATGAAAACCCATTTTCCATGTGCATTAATGTTTTATAATGGGAATATGATATGCCCACTCATACGCATAGTAAATAGATTCAGCATAAAATGCATGCCTTCCCCATAAGAAATTTAATCAGGCATAGTATCTATTTATCTATCCTTTCACGATCAGGGATTTTTTTGGGAGGGATAAAATAAATATGTTTGTTGGTTACTTGATGATGGTGACAGACAGCGGGTGCGACACATTTCTCTAAAAATTATTATTTTGTGGGCCACCCTCCTTGTCTTTTGGCTGTATAGTGTTTAGCATTTGCATGGGATCACAGAGAGAGGCCAAAAGTGTTATGCTATAAACTCAGGTTTAGTTGAATATAAGGTTGGTTATTGCACCAACAAAGAAAGCTTTCTTTTAATACTTTGTTCTGCAAAAAGGAAAGATGATTCGACCAGGTAATATGAAATTGGAAATTTTTGTTCCTTTCCCCAGTTTATACACTTTGTGAACTCTACATGTGTTTTATATGATAAAGAAGAGAATATCAGCGGTATTCTGTGTAATGACACGCTCCTTTACTCCAGAAGAAACGTTCGTCGCTGCAAAATGCGAAGGATTATGTTATGATGAAAATGTTCTTTATGCATATGCTTGTTTTTTGTACATTAACAAATACCATTTCCCTTTGTCGTCGTCATCATCATCATCATCATCATAGAGAGTAGATATTTTAATATGAAAATGTGAAATGATTGTTGGATGTCATGCGAATTTTCATTTCCTTAAGAAGCTACCCTGACCTACATTTTACTGGCTTTGGTTTTTGTGGAGAGACACAGGCAAGCTGTGACTTTTTGTGTGTCATCCGTTCTTGGGCATCTTTTTCGGATGCACAACGCTTGGTTTTTAGAATAGAGGAATCATTTTTGACTAGAAGCGAAAAATTAGGGAAAGTTTTGGAGAAAAAAATATTTGGTTTCCTGAATGTAAAGTTTACAGTTATGGCTTCAGAGGAAAATATAAAAGTTGCTGTTAGGCTTCGCCCGTTTTTGCAGAATATGTAAGTGTAGTTTTGAGGATTTTTTTCCAAATTGATTTCTGAAACGAAGAATATTCATTTATGTAATCTTATCAATAATATTTTACTAATTAGTAAAGAGGAAGCAGATGGAAAAGTAAAGCGTATCGTACAAATGGATGAATTATCCTCGACCGTGTCTCTCGTTAATCCTGGTAATCCTGCGGATATTCACAAATTCACCTTTGATAGTATTCTGTGGTCATTTGATGGGCATTCCGAGCAAGCGGATGGATATTTATCACCCGATAATAAAATGGCGTCTGAAGAAATGTATTGTGATCAAGTATGGCTGCATAATATTCAACATTTTAAATTGTTTTTGGTCCATTTTAACCTCAAGTTTTACGTAGTAAAGCCTAAACATATCATTATTTGCTTTGATTGGAAAGTAAATTACTTGATTTGGGGCAATATGAGATTCTGCGTGGTCAACTTGGGATTTTTGTGAACGAGTGTTTTAGTGTCATAAGATTTTTGTTTGAAATTTCCATTAACCCCGAAAAGTTTCATATTATTTTTATAAAACTGAATATTTGGATGTTTTTTTAGTAGACTTGTAACTGAGTACAATAAATTAACATTGACTGCAATAGATTTCTTTGGTTTCCAGAAACAAGTATATGAAGAGGTTGGAAAAGAAATGATTCAGAATTTATGGAACGGACACAACTCTGCACTTTTTACTTGTGGCGAGAGTCAATCGGGTAAATCGTGGTCATTGTTTGGAATTGCAGTAAATAAAGGTATAATACTTTCTATCATATCATTCAATCTTACTCTAATTTCAATCTTTGATAACCTACATCATTCAATCTTTTACATTGTAATATTTGCATAACATTGAATATTTCAGGTGTTGTCCTTCAAGCTCTTACAGATTTATTTAAGGGTGTCCGTGAAAAAGAGAAGACATTTCAGCAAAACGGATCTACCCTTGAAATTCGGCTGAGCATGGCAGAAATTTATAACGAAAGAATTAAAGATTTGTTACCTGCTGCAACCTCTTCATCCAATTCTTCCAAGTTCAAAAGCACCATTAAAATTCGAGAGCACTCCAAGAAAGGATTTTACAGTAATACAAATATATAACAAACAGGCTATAACCAATTATAAAATATACACATATATTGCTAATCGATTATACTACAAATATGGTACTGTGCATAATTGATTATTTTTGAAGTTGAGGGTTTGCGCAACGTGTTGGTACTAAACCATGATGATATCCAACAAAGATTGGAGGAGGGTCTTCAAAACAGAGCCATCTACCTTACTAACTGCAATGGTACATCTGAAAATAGCATGACCATGATAACAGTAACTTTAGTACAAAAAATCAGGAATCATCGGGGTGATGAGGTGACACGAAGTGCAACGCTGGAATTTTTTGATCTTCCGGCGTGGTAAGGTCGAGATTTTATTTTTGTAAATTTGATGGGATGAAAATTTAATTAGGAAAATTAATACCTTTAGTGAGTTCGAAGGGCAAAATGTGCAAAGAGTACAAAGTGAAAACGGATGCAACGAAAACGATTTCTCTGTTATCGAATCAAATATAAGGAGAAATGGAATGCATAGTTTTTCCCGATGTGTAGATGCATTACTGGAAGCTTCTATTGGAAGGCAACTAGATCATATTCCATTTTATGGTCATGCAGTCACAAAACTTTTACGTAATGCGCTGAATGGCAATTCTAAAACTTGGATGGTCAGTTAAGAATGGACTTTTTTTACTAAATAGTGTTTATGTCAAGCTTAAATGTTGAATGTATGGATATCGTCTGCAAGTTATGAATATTCTCGTATTTTTTCTGTAATTTTAGTTCGTTGCAGTAAGTCCCTCCGAAGTATCATATAGATTGACTCTTCATGTTTTACGATTAGGTACATACTGTTACAAACGCGAAGACTAATTTTACCTAGTCAGATTACATGTACAAGAAAATTATCATAAATATATTCTATGTAGCTTAGTTGAGGCAATTTTGAAATTTATAGCAGAGAAAGTGCGAATGCTCACAACGCGGTCTGTGGTAAACGAAGAAGTAACTTCCAAACTAATTCGAGAGTTGAAGGGAGAAAACGAAAAACTGAAGAAACTCATTTCTCTCGGAGATTTTGAAACTAGAGATTATTCATATCTATTTGAGCAAGGCAATCCAATAATGGGACCCTCAGAAAGGGACAGTTTGAAGAGGAAAATAACGGAGGAAATGAAGGCACAAATAAGGGAGAACGAAAAGGAGATACGAAATTTGCAGCAACCACTTGAGGAAAGAATGAAGCCATTCAAAGTGGAAAAGAATGTAAGAAGTATGATTTTTAGTGTACAAGATACCGACAACAAAATAGTTAGTTGGGAAAGGTACAAAATAATAGAATTATAATTTGGTAACTTTAAAGGATTTGAGTAAAAAACTTGAAAATGACAGGAAGAACAAATGCCACATATTCAATTTAAACTCAGATTCACAGATTAATAGTAAAATTGTTTACATTCTGCCACTTGGAACTGTTGACTTTGGTCATGTGCAAAATAATGGAAATGGGAAGGGTAAAGAAAACAGTCATTTTATTCCGTTTTGTGGCCCAGGGTAAGTTCATCTAAAAATTAATCACGCTATAAAATTAGTTTACTTGTGCATCGTACCAAATATTGCAAGGATTTCCACAATATGGAAATTTTCGGTGTACCATTCCTTGATTCTAGAATTCGGGAACATCACGGTACATTTTCGTACAATACAAAGGATGGTAAAATTTGCATAAAACCTGCAGGGCCAAACTGCAGAATACTTGTGAATGAAACAACCATTCAGTTTGACACGATACTAGCTCATAACGATCGAATTGTACTGGGTGGAAATCAAATATGGATTTATCAGAATCCAAAAGAAACTTGGCTCGAAAAATATGCTTTTGCGTACAAGCTGCATTATGAATATATTGTTGAGGAATTAGCTTTGAAGTCGGAACATTATCAAGCTTTTGCTAATAATAATGGTAATTTTGTAAGATTAAATTATTTACTTTTTAAAGCAGTTTTCATTGATATTTAAGTAATCTTTTTGTAGATTCTTTGCCAGAATATTTACGAAATCAACTAATCAACTTGGCTCCTACATTGGAAGATGTCAAATACATTATTGAAGATTTAAATCAAAATTTAGCTTTCCAACCGTTAGTGGTTCAGCCAATTGAACTGCTTTTAAAGGAAAGCAATAGCACTAGTAACAATAGTAAAGCAAGTTATTCCGACACCACTGATTATGATGACATTGGAAAGCCAACTCTTCTTTTAAAAGTTCAAAATACGGTAGATGGAACCTTCTCATATTTGTCAATTGACACATTTTTCAATAGAGTGGAAGTATTGAAGGATTTATATCTCCAATATTTGGAAGATGGAGATGCCCCTTTGAAGGTATTTAATTATTCATTATTAATACTACATGTGATGTGTGCAATGTACTTTCCAATATCGTGTTACATGGTTTTTTAATAGGAAATTGATACTTTTAAAGAAAGTTCTGACTTGGATGTACCTCTTGGCTACAGCGTCATTTGCTTGAAACCATTGGCGTACTGCATTAACATTGAAAATTCATCAGTACCGATTTTAGACTACATCAATTTCCAGCAGATTGGAACTGCACACCTTTCACTGCACTTTTGTGATGAAAATGGCGACAAAATTAATGACACTGAAGTATTTCTGGAGAGTGCGGATGAACTACTGGATGACAATCTAACAATTGTATTCTCCATTAAGGAAATACACGGAAATATTATTTTGCAGTTTAAGGTGAGCACTGGTATGTTTATGTTTAAATGTAAATCTAAATCTATTTAAACGTATAGTATTTGGTGAATTACATCTACAGATGAGATACTTTCCTTGACATGTAGTCAGATAAGATATTAACTACTTCTAACACAGCAAAGTTATTTATATTTAAGGATATTTACTGCAAGTACAAATTTCTCGATGAAAACGAGGATGTATCAAAATATCTGGATTTCAAACCGCCAAATTTTATGGGTGTGTCGAGTAAGCATGAAAGGAACTTTGTAATTGAACCAGTAACGGACAATGTAATTGAAATACAATATCATGCACAACAAACATGTAACTAAAATACATCTGGCAAGATTTATAATCGATTATGTTGACGCCTGGCTTTCATTTCAGACTTTAAACTTAATCTTAACACAATACTTGGTTTTGAGATTTTATGGAAAGCAAAGAGGGCATAAACTCTTGAATTTAATGGAAAGTGGCTCTGGTTCATTAAAGCCATATGATCGCGGGCGTTTTCATAGTCCAGTGGAAATGGAGAACACAATGGCTCAATTAAAAATAAAAGAGAAAGCTGAGCAACGACATCAACAACGATTGGTAGCATAGATTTCTGAATAATAATAGTTTCATGACAAAAAAGCGTGTTCTAATAATTTTATGTTGCATTTTTTCAAGAATGCATTGAAGGCCCTCATTGACCAGTCGGAGTCACTGGGAGAAGAGGCAATCCCTTTAAATGTGGTGAGATCGCTTTTCGAGGCGAAGAATAAAAGATTTGTGGATCAAAATCTAGAGGAGCATAAAGGTAAGGTCGTCCATTGAATTGAATTTCGAATATTTTGAGAATTTCATGTAAAAAGCAGTGGAGGATCAGCAGCATATTTACGCTACCATGGTAGCACAAATACGCTACCATGGTAGCGCAAATACGCTTCCTTTTGGTAGCATAAATACGCTACCATGGTAGCATAAATGCGCTACCTTAAAAATAAAAATAAAATATTATTCCTGGTAGCATATTTACGCTACCATGGTAGCGCATTTGTGCTACCGTAAATAAATCGATTATCAAAATATGGTAGCACAAATACGCTAAAAATAAAAAATTTCTACCGTGGGCAAACTTGTCTGCATAATTTACAAGTTTCAAAACTTCTAAATTAAATTTTGG
>JAQFZH010001447.1:0-21239 GCA_034695485.1 Entomobrya nivalis
GATACGCATATCGGATTGGATCGGATTGGATTTGATCGGAAAAATTTCCGATATTAGTATCGGAACCGAAACAGTACCCACGGTCAACTTTATTGTATATAGTGGGAATAGTTTTGGGGGTAAATTGAGAAAAAATAAATAAAGTGCCTCCAAGACTCTTGCAAGGTTTTTACAGATGGTTTCTCCTGTACATCTAACAATAGCAGAGTATTTATAGACTTATCCCGTAATCACAAAGAAAACAAATTTGTCTTTATTTAAATTACCTGTCAAGTGAAATCGCCACCAGACTATTAGCTGAAGCACAAACGGAAACTCCCTGTATGTATGCCACACCTTTGCACATGAACGGCCCAAGAATCCACGCTAAAACCAGAAAAATACGTAAAAAATATTCTATTAATATTAATATATGAAAGTACTCTTTCTTCACACCAAAAAATTCATTAATAAATCTTTCTAGGATAAACTGTTAAAAATTTGAATATTTACTTACGTAGGAATATATTTGCCAGTAGAGTAGGACCCACGCAAAATATAATCACAAATAAATCAGCAACTGCCAAGTTCAAGATGAACATATTTGTCACTGTTCTCATCTGAGGTCTGCATAGTACCACTAAAATCACCATGCAGTTTCCAATCACCCCAGCAACAAGAATTAGCATGTAGGCGCTAATAAGGGCAACCGTCCATTCCCAACTGTGCCGAAGATACTTTTCATCAAATACGTTCCACCAACTTTCTTCCAGGAGCACAGCTAAAGGAAATAAGTTGTCCGATCCATTCACTCCCCTTGCTGCAGTAATATAACTTTCCTTTGAAATATCAGAGTCTACTGGAAAGTTACTCATTGATACATTTACTAAACTGTCAGTAATAGTCGACCAGATACTAATTCCCATTTGTTTTAACTGGTCGTTATTATTTGGCCCATTTTCGGCAAATATTGCTTCTTTATCAGTTAAAGTGTATTGATAATTCGGTTTATTAACGTTAGCTAAATTTGGTGCCATATTTGCTTCGGTATGGTTTATAAGACAATGGTTTAATATTGAGACAAAAAAGCTCACGTCTTAAACTCTCTCGTTACAACAATAAACTTGCCTTAACGTTGATTATTATCAGTTATACTGAGCTTTCACTAACTTCAAATTAAGGAATACTGCTCACGTACATTATTTATAATTAGTCAAGTACTGCGACAATATAATTGTTTTTTAGGTTTGATGGAAACTTTTGCTTTTGATTAATATGTGATTGAGAAATATTCTTAGGGCAAATTAAGACTTCAAATATGAATAGACAGGTAACAAAAAAGCTGTGTAAAATTCTTCAATTATTTTTTTTCCAATGAAAACTTTAGCTAGTGTTTCAGGGTATTCTGCTTCTCCATACGCTGTAAAGTGAACACAAACATAGTTTGTAGGACTACTTAATGTATCGCAGATGATAGACTATTGCGGACTGAGATGAATAAAGCATCAGAAGCTGCTTTATATAGTAACCGGATCCACAATTTTCAAGCATTAGAGAAAAGCTAAAGAGAATGAATGCTTTCTCTCTTCTCCTTTTCACCCAAGAGCTTGTTACATAATCATATAACTTTCACTTGAACTTCAAAAAATCTATTCACTGACTCAATGGAATGCTCAGCTCTAGCTTGATCAACAGTCTTATAATGTAAGCAAATTGAATAGGCATATCATAAAATCGAAGTGAATATTTCTTGTCGATGTGATACTTAATTGGATTTTTCCATGTGATTTAGGCCTCTCGTGATTTTGGTTTTAGGAGGAGCATGTGAAAACATGCGACATTTAAAATAAATAAGTCAAAGCTAATTTAATTTTTGTTGGGGATGGTCTTAATATCCGGTTCCAGAATATTCGAAAAACTATCCAGCTGCTATTAAAATGTCAAAAGTGTCACTGTCAACTTATATTTTGATATTCTGGTAAAAAATATTGAATTTTAATTTAGACGCAACAAATTTTCACTAAAAAGATGAATATTGTTGGTAGGAAGCACGGAATGCATTAAACTCCATTAGTGTCTTCCGTACATTAAATGTCTTCACCTAATGCAAATTTTAATTATTTCACCAACAAAGCATCAAATATGTGATGAGAAGGAGAACTGTATATATTTAATGTTCACTGACACACTACTTTGTTGGTACAATACATTACACAAAAGGGACTAGACATTTTAAGTCACGTTTCCTTTTTTCAATATTAAATTTGATCTTCAAAACAACAACAGTACGTTGGAAACAAGTCAAGTCAATTTTAATATGAAACAAACCCTACTATCGAGTTGTCTAATGTCACAGAAAGTAGCTTCTATTTGTAAAACAACACGACTACCCAATCTCTGCAAATACTTTGTCAAGTAAGGTTTTGTTGTATGAATCATTGAGATAGATGATAAGATGAGGGAGTAAACTTAATCTAATGTGTGTGGGTTTTGTTTATTTGAAATATCAGTATTTGGGTAGCAGGTATATTTAAGTATGATATCTACAAGAATGATTAGTTTAGATTTGACTAACGATATTATTGTTACTAGTCTTATTTAGGTTCTATTACGTTGGCTACCATACGAATATAACACTTGTTATATATACTCAGAAACCAACTCAAAAATCTAAAACATCCTAAACAAATAGTGATTCAGCTGTCAGTATTCCGTTTTCCATTGTATCTATGTAGAATGGTTGGCTTTCAAATGTCTCCGAAAAGGAACTAAAACAAGAATTTATATTATCTTGCGGTCAATATACAAACCATAGCTAAAGCGGTTTTCTCTAAATGTTCTCTATTACCATCCATTTACCCATGCGTTGCAGTGTTTTCACAAAATAAGCAATTTAAAGCCATTTTTGATTGGCAAAATTGCATTTCAACAACAACAACAACAAAGTTTTTATCGCAGTTTTTATTTTTCATCAATGTTACCAAAATTATTTCCATGTGTCTTTTACCCATGTATAAAAATAGTACTGTGATATCAACCTTTTTAACAAGAAAAGAAAGCAGCGAAAATAAAAGGAAATATCGCGATTAAACGGTACTATTGCAGTCACTGCTATCGACAAAACAGGAACAATAAACTCTTAAGTATTTATGTCTGTTCTCGTACACGTGATGCTACTTTCCTAGCTATGTTCTCAGAATTCATATTTAGATTTGACATACTAAGGTAATCCTTAAATTTATATGGGTTATTTTTAAAGCAGTTATCTCATGATTGTATTTACTAGTGGCATTTCGAGATCCATTACATGTAATTAAATTTTTCACATATAAATTGGTTGTCATGAAAACTATTTTTGGACGAAAATCCAGAACAGCTTAGAACAACCTACTTTATAGTAAAAATGGGCACCTGTCCTAAAAGATGGCAAATTTCCAAACTCTGATGTAACGTGACATTTTGGTAGTCAGGCATGGCGAATTTGTGTTGAGCATATTACCTTTTGTGTCTATTTTTAGAAGATTTCCGAAATATGTCTCAGCAGGGAAAGTACTTTACACTACTGTTGATGTCACAGAATAAGTTATGTCACACACTTATGTGTGCCATTCCATTCAGACCTTGGAGCACTTACACTTTCACTTTGAGAAGCACCAAATATTACATGCACAACATGTTGCTAGGTCTGTAGTACTTTTAAAAGGTTTTTCACCAATGTGTCAGTAAAATTATATTCATATAATGTATAAAATGATATCTTCGAATCTTGTTCTTATTGCTAAACTGTTCCGTTGATATAAAAATGGTAGATCAAAATCTTTCTTAAGTAAATTACAATGTCAAATTTTGATTCGTTAATTTTGAGTATGACTTTGACAGTAGACCAAAGATTGTTCTGATGTTAAAATTCTGAACCCGGAAAATTTTCTTTAAAAGTAGCACTGTAGAAATAATAAGGTTTTTTGCCCGGACAAATGCAGTCCTAATTTTAGACTTAAGTGAATGCCATTATTGATATGGACTTTCACCAGAAAATAAACAGCAGGCATACATATCGTCTTTCAAGCCAACGCATTATTCATTGCGGTTCAGGAACCAATAATTATGAAATCATTACTCCATTGTCCTACATTGTACGTAATTTGCTGTCAGCATTTCATGTTAAGATTCCATATACGTTATAAAAATTATTTATTTAAACGCAAAATTTAACGACGTATTCATATATATTTTGCTGCGAGGATATAAAATTCGCTAGCTTGATGATATCGCTACAAATACTTCCTTTATGGTATCTTTACAGCATGTCTTCGCCCACATAGTGAAATCCCCAGGGTTTTAAAAAACAATGGTGTCTTCTTCCACACACTTGTAAAGCAATAAACTAGAACTTTCCAGATGTTGCTAGTTTTTAAATACTTACGTATGTTTACAATATTAACACCACACCGCATAAAAACGATTAACGTGGGATGTACAAATTGTATTTTGTTCGGCTAAATTCAAGGAATCGCTAGATAAATTAGCTGTACATTTCAAACAGATTTCCACAGTAGTACCCAGGCTAATACATAAGTATATTTGTGTGTGGGTTTCAAGGAACTTTTGTTGGAAATCTTCGTTTGCCTGGCGGCAGTTACGAATATTTGAAATCGTGTTAATTATTTCACAGGCATACATGACGAATGAACGCTAACAAACAATTGAATTTAATGTGAAGTGGCACACAACAAAATTAAACGAAAACAATATCCAGCCTATTTGTACGTGTGGGTAGTAAATTAGTAATCCTTCATTAATTTATCGTCTAAGTAGGCTGGAGATTGTTTTCATTTAATTTGTAGGCACCCCACTACTAATAGCTAATTATTTAATTAGAATCCTATAGAACGTAGGTTGCTAAACAAACATTTAACGACGTCCTACAATTTTTAGACTTTAATTTAAAGTCTAGAAAATAATTTTCTTTAAATGAACTGGAAGTGATAGCTATAGTAAATTTGAGAATAAATATTTGTCAAAGCTTGATATTGAGTATGCTTTCATTGCTACAATAATGGATACACATAAGCTTTTCTGTATTTTGGGTGTTTTTGTATGTAATATTAGCTGTACACGAGGCAAAGGAAAAATCCAAAACTTGTCCAGCTAATTTAAGTTGAAACTTTTCACACACAAGTGGAAAGTTGTGCATGGAAATTAAATATGATAGCTATGACGAGTGTGTGTAATATCGTATCGTGTATGTATGGTGAAACGTAGTACATCTGCTGTTTGAATGTATCGAACTGCCTTATCATTTATTATTTATTTATTTGCCTTAATTTTTTTTGTGGTTAATTTGGTCCTTCGTTAATTTTGACGTCGTGAAAGCCCAAACCAATAATTAATTCAATTTACTGTAGCAAATATTGTACGGATGTAATAACAACCTCCTTTTATATTGGAATTCTTTACTTTAGCAGTCTGGATTTGCCCATAAATACCGGATCAGTGTCAAACACAATTTTTTACATTAAACAAAACACAAATTAACTATATGATTCAACAAAAATTGCATGCTTTCACGCATACATACATATGTATAAAAGTTGCTTTGCTCCTTTTATCAGCTAAAATATGAACTACTACCCAAAGTTGGAGTAACTTGTTATCTTAAATCAAATGACGGGGGCTCATTACAAATTAAAACTAATCACCAATTTTACAGCCTGCCACTTGTCAACCAGGATAAGAACGTCAACATATAAGTAATAGGTTTTATTGAAAATTATTGTTTCATTGGCAGCAAAATCTTTGGATAGAGTTCTAATTAGTTTTTGGGCTACTACGCTTTATTATATTTATAATTTCATGTAAAAACAGTTTGTGAGAGATGTACATGCTTCATTTTCTCGGAATAAATATTCCGTTTCAAAAGTTTCGCTAGTTGCAAAATCAGCGGAGAACGAAAAAACGTACGACCGGAAACTGAGCGCAAAGAAAGATCTAAACATTTTAAAAAGGTATAATAGACTTAATGTTAATGAAGTTGTACAAACGGTTAAACTACCTAAAAGCAGTGTCACATAATGTATTGTAATCATCCCTGAGCTCTGAGATGAGCTAGGTGGGTGGTTCCTCGAATTTGGAAATTCCATGAAAAAAAAATTCGCACAACCGCAAATGAGAAAAATCTCGACACATATTATTCTAATGTAGATGACTTTCTTGGCAATGATGAATGGAAAGAAGATGATTAAAAATATTTTACCTGGTGAAACCCTTTTGTCATCTACTTTGTTTCCAACAATTTATAATTTCGTTGACAATGAAACGAGCTTTACGTCAAATTTTGCAATATTTATGTCACCGAAATTTAGACAGTAAGCTTAGACACCGCCGCCATGATATATATTTTCCGAAATTATTCCAGGAACACAATAAGTCGTCTGAAATATTACAATAACGGATCACTTCATCAACTCCATGAAAAACAGAAAGTAATGAGAACTGAGAATGTAATCTATATAACAGGTAATTTTGTAATTGAAACTAGTGGGTGTGTATTAGATACATATAACTTTCCCTCGTGTTGTAATATACTGCCAATTTGAAAGGAAAGCCAGATTTAGCTCTGCGTTTTAAAAGAATGTAAAGACGGTAAAGTATAAAAACATATACATCATTACGTAAATTTAAGGATGTTTGCTCTAGCGTAGTGATTTTTACCATGAACCCCAAAGAATTTGGCGAAGTCTTGAAAATGTCAATGATGCAATTTGTAAATTTTAACTTCATGATTTTAAGATTCTTATGAAACATTATAATTAAGCATTGCACCAAATAAACTGATTTCTGACTACGCATATAAAGAAAGACGTATACCAAGAATGTAAGGTGATTATAACGCGTTTCAATAGTTGGAAAGATTTTTTACCCAAGAATGGAAAAAAAAGTTCCAGTTGAGTTAAAAAATCTTCCTTTCAACATCTGAAACAAACGTCCAAGGTGCAGTTTCAAAGAAACCTTTTCTAAGCCAATGCGAATTGGTTTTTTGGATGAATACTTTTACTCTTGGTAGTAGCTCTCCTTCCTATGAAACTGCGCTCAAAAATACATATATATATATGCGTTAGACAAAATACAATGCATATATATATATGTATTTTTGAGCGCAGTTTCATTTGAAGCAGACGAGTTAAATTTCAGATTAACCAGCGTTAATAAAGAATTGCCATTATACTTCTCAATAAACAATCTATTTTCCTCAATGACGGAACTTGTCCCATCAAACTTTTGTCATATTTAAATGTGTCAAATGTTTAAATACATCCTTTCTAATTGCACTTAAAAAAGATGCTCTAAGATTTTACTGGTTTCAAATGGTATTATGACATAAAGTTATGATTTGGTGAACTCTGACTTGTATCTTGTGCTGACTCGAAATGGGCAATAATAATTTCAACTTGAAAATTCGGCAGCAGATGCAGAAGACTATTTAATCTTCGTTGACAGACTTTCCAAATAACAACTCCAGTAACATTGGGTATGTTTGTCCTGTCTGGATTTTGAAGTTTTCATTCATTTATTCAGTACAAAAGTTTACATAACGTTAAAATGTGTACCATGTGGCAAGTATCACGTCTATAATATACATTGCTACAATTTTTTATTGCAAAACTGGATTTGCATATTTGCTTACAGGAGTTACATATGGTCGAATATTGAGTTAGTAGGGCATTATTGGAATAATTATCTTACACAGAAGGTTCTTTTGAAAAATGAAGGTTCTAGGCGTCTGTTCTTGATTCTAGTATTCACGAATTTGACGTTATTATCATAGACCGAATTTTAGGCATAATTTTATTAATTATCGGTGGCCATTTAGCTAAGTTATGCATACGTATTCCAAGCTTATATCACTCCAAAGGAAAACAATTGCAAACATATACTTAAAATTAAGTATGTGTTATTTTCTTTATTAAGGGGCTACACGTAAAATCTGATTAAGTGAAGAAGAAGACAAAGATATAATATCTTTTATTTGTTGATGTGTCTGTGATTTTGCATGTCATTTCATAAATCTCAATTCTCCATTGATGTCACATGCCACTTCAAAGATACTTTATTTGGACCAAAGTCTTCAGTGTTTATGATGGTACATAAATGTAACGGATTATTTTGTTTTGACGATCTTCAAAAATATTTATGCGACTCAATGCCCGGTTTGCAGCCAAGCGTCAATCGTCCTTTAGATATATATTAAGGTATTTAAGTATATAAAAGCATTTTTGAGTACAACTGGGCGTCGGTCAAAATATTTGTTTTAGCAACCTGACACTAAGCAATTGCAAGTCTTCTGAATTACGCTATAGTAATATTGTAGCGTTGTTTTGTTATACGTTTTTATTGTAGTAGACCAAACTATTTTTCGTATTTAATATCAGTAGAGAGTCGAAACTCAATGTAAGTGTAGCACTTTTTCTATTATGCAAAATCATTGAATAGATACTTCTTTGTAACATATTTGTATGTATTATTATTGCAGTAGATTGCGCGACTCATTAAAATATATACGCGGAAATAAATTTTCGAAGGGAGCGAGAACAATTTCAAAAACGTAATTTCTCTCTCATTCATACTCCAACATCACACATAAGGGTAACTTTTGGTATCTATTGTAATGAAAACATGCAGATAGACAAAAAGAAATAATAATAATAACGTACTTCATAATTTTTCATTAGACACATACTGTAACAAGCTAAGACGTGTTCAATGTAGTATACCGGCAAATCAAATAATAACCATTTACCTAAATGAGTATTCAAGCATAAAATTAATTCGAAGTGATGTACAAACTGATACAATTCTTTCAAGACAAGACGAGCAAGTAGGTACACTGTTGTTGATTTCAAATCTTTTCGATACATTTCAAAATACGTCAAGTTGATGTTATTAATGAGAAAGTAATTTTTTAAAGATTCCACTGCAATTATATATGCCATAAAACAATCCCAAAAACTACGCATTTGTTTTTAGTCGAATGTTTTATAATACCGGCAATGAGAATTAGAGTAAGTATTACCATGGTACAACTCTAGAAATATTTCTTAGAGAACATTAATTTCACACATAACAAATAATCATATCCAGCTGATTGCCTTCATAATGTTGGTTGTTACTTTCTTGTTCACACTCATAATTTAACGCTTTAAATACATTTGCTACACATTTCTGAAAAAGCTTGGTTTTATCCTCACAGCTTCCTTGTATTCATCGAATTCATGTTTCTAAAATCTTCTTTTGATTGTTCAAATATTTGAAGAGATGTCATATCTTAGATGGAATGAATGATATTCATATTCTGATGAACTATTGTAGCGTAGTAGTTGATTAAATGTATATTTCCATTTTCACTTCGATTACTTTAGAAATTTGCATGCGTATTAAATTTTGATAGACTTCTGTATTGGATTTTCTTTTATGTAAACTTGTTTTGATATAAACCTATAAACAACTGTAACATTTTCCCATTTTAAAACAATGACATACAGTCTAAAAACTAAACAGAAAATGTTTCAAATATGAGCTGAAAAGTTTTGAAACGAGTAAGTACATCATTTTTACGACAATATGAAGAATGCATTTTTTTATTGACATGCATATATCGTGCGTGATGTACAAAGTTTGAAAATATACAAACGTTTGCTCAATTTAGAATACGAGAGTTTACTGTTCAATATAAAACCAATCGCTTTATGCATGCATGTATACATCTATTACATTTAACTCGTTTGTTGAAACGAAATTGTAAATGCTTTTCACGCGCTGAAAAGATACAAATAAAATCATACCCTGATAAGCAGACTCATACATATTGGCTGATATGCAAGCAAACGTGTTGTCAACACCTTTTGAGAAAACTGCGTACTTTGAAATATTTTAGATAAAAAATTGGTTGATCTTTCTTTTGTTAACAAAGCATACTTGGAAAGGTCTTTGTCCACATTTTCAAAACGGAGAGATGAGTCGGTGGAATTGAAGTTCGTGTTCTTGAGTGTTTATTATAAGTCGTGTTTGTGTAGCGGTACACTATGAACACACTACACGTGTTTTTATACTTTTATGAAAATTATTTTACAATAAATTGAATAAGGGAACAGAAAGTGAACTTCAGATCCACTAAACTAAGTAACAAAGTGATAACTTAAAGTTTATTCGTTTATTGTAAATTTTCAATCTGTAATAGTTTTTGTGTCAACGTAGCGTGTGACGTCTTTGTATGGTATGGCTTGATGTATTGCATGTACCTTTTGCAAATAAAACATTGAAACCCAAATTATTTGTTTATCTACAAATCCAATACATTTTCACAGATTTCTTTTAATACATCAATGGTAGTGGAGTCTGCAGTGAAAGGTACATGTTTGCCATCACGGTAAACATTCACAACGGTTGCTGGTAGCCTTGTTGTTGGAATTGCCATTACGATAGGAAATGAGAAGCATACATGTTCGATTATATTAGTACATTTATGACTAAAGGCAGGATTGCAATGACGGCTTCCAGAATAACTATGTCTATACTTGCTAGAGACAATTTGGAGAATAAACGTTCATACCATATTCCCCTATCATTATTTCTATCATTTTGTTCAGATGAAATATAGTGAATGCAGCTACGCTAGTCTTTAGTATGATGCGTACATTTTGTTTTGCGTCTTGGAGCACACGTATAAAACATCGCAAATTCTTGGGGCATATTGCGACGCATGCCGGTTCAAGAGATTTCATTTGTGCCTGAAATCATTAATAGTAGCAGAACATGGCAATGGCAAAATACATGCTGCCTTGATACTCCTTCTTTCAGATTCGTTGCAATAGATTAGACTGACATAATTATGAAAAATAACAGTATCGCTGCCAATAGGAGTATCAACGACAAACCTAACATCTAAATGTGGCTGATAGTTTTTAGTGCTTGATGTTAGGTTTCTAGATGCTCACTAGGGGTTCCAAGATCAATAAACTGCAAAAGTCCTGTAGTAAGGATATCTGTTTGAACACGTTACGGGGCATAATCTCCAAAGACACAAATCTCCACAGCATACAAAAGCTCCACATACAATAATCTCCACACACAACAATCTCCACGAACAACAATCTCCATGCACAATAATCTCCACGTACTAAAATCTCCACAAACAAAAATCCCCACAGTAAAAATCTACACGTACTAAAATCTCCATGTACCAAAATCCCACAGACCAACTGATTACATTAATATGAAATAAGATCCCATGTTTAAATTAGACCTATAAACAATTTACTTAATCCATATATACTTGATATTGCTATAATATTTGACAACGTACAGTAATAGTCGCCACAAAGATTCCGTATCTAAAATGACATCAAATGCATTGTTAAGCTATTAATTTGTGTACTAAGGTTGAAAGGTGACTAGACGATTGCAAATCAATGCCTAACCCTTTCGTTAATTTATAAGTAATAAATTTTTATCCAATTAATTAAAACCCAAGCCAGTCATTAATTTATAAACCTACGAGTAGAACACCCGAAAACTAAAGTTACCGATAAATAGATTTCCCCATCCCCTCTGAATCTCCATCCCCATAGATTTCCCCACCCCCTTTGAATCCCCATCTGGTTTCAATGACTGCACCCTGGACACCACTTGTCTCAATATCAATATCCTGATGTTTCTTTATAAGCTTGCACCGACGTTTGTATACAAATGGCCACAACGATCCTTCCAAACATACTTCCCATCTACTCTAAACAAATACATGTTAAGAATTAGTAATAACAGCATTGCATTCAGCCTTGGTTTATGCTCTGAATACAGTCGTGGTGGGAAATGTATATTGCATATACTCCACTCAATGGTGGTCATGTCTTGAAATTTAAATTAAATTATGAAAGAAGTGTCATTGGTCATTGAAACCTAATCAAACTTTACCCAACTTACTTTACGTAACTTATTACAACCCAATAATTTCTTATCAATGTATAACCAAAATTAACCTTACAAATTACTAAATAGCTATTTGTTCCAAAATTACACAAAAAATCTTAATCTTGTATTCATAATTGAAAAACCACTTCGAATAACCCGTTTCGAATTGGTTTTCAAGCTGTAATTTTTGAAGAAGTAACTGGTGTAATTAAAATACAAGATAACAAAGCCAATTCTATTCAGAATATTTTTTTGAATTTGTTTTGTCATAACAACTTAAGTACGGTTCTTTGTAGTACCCATGCAGTTGGTCTTTCTATGATAACCCATTTTTACTCTTTGCTATACTTAGAGTCTATCAACTAGTTATTTTACGTTACCAATGCAATATTAAGTGAAAAGTCAAAAGCTGAGAGACTACCTTTTGTACAAAGGTACTATTTACGACCGCTTCGAACAAATAATATTTGTATTAGTTCAATAGCATTCTCAGTTAAAAAAGTTAAAGTATATTGTGTACTCAAATGTTTTAACTATACGAGTAATCATAACATAAGTTACTATTTCATATTTATATAATCAGTTGGTCTGTGGTGATTTTGGTGCATGGAGATTTTAGTACATGGAGATTTTTACTGTGGGGATTTTTGTTTGTGGAGATTTTAGTACGTGGAGATTATTGTGCATGGAGATTGTTCTTCGTGGAGATTGTTGTGTGTGGAGATTATTGTATGTGGAGCTTTTGTATGCTGTGGAGATTTGTGTCTTTGGAGATTATGCCCTAAAAGCGTTTGAACATATAAATGTAACTTTTAGTAAAAATGTAATTTTTGCATTACGTAATCTTAAAAAATTAAACATCATCCTGTTTTGATAACATGTACTAGTTTTATTTACCAGTCAAGTAAAATTGCAACTGCATTATAGGCTGAACCACAAATGAATAAAGAGTGCAGTTAAGTAAGTACACTTAACTTTATATCACACATGTTTACCCTGTAATGAGTCAAGTGTCTATGCTGCTAAGATAAGTTAAGACGAAAATCCTCTAAAAAGCTGGCAAAAAGAACAGAATAAGACAATGAACTTTACGGCAAAGAAGTCTTTAAATTTGTGCTGAGAACTTACGGCAAGCAAGTCGGCCGCTGCCAAAATTCAAGAAGAAATGATTTGTCACTGTTTTTATCTGAGGTCTGAGTTAGATACAGAGGTTTCGTGCTGTTTACTAGTATCCCCAAGCTTCACTGTTGGACTGACTCCACAACACTGGAAAATTTATTTGGACAGCCATTACAATTTTTTTCTCATATTTATATAAATGTTTGAAATAATTTAGTTACACCTGTCAACATTGTTGACTAATAATAAATACCTACTTTTATATTTATATTGTTATCAGTACAATATTTACCTTCACATGTTTTCATATTTCATATTACAAACCTACATAAAAACCTGTTGATTTTTTTGCACGTTATTCGCCGCAATATGTTTGCTCCAATTAATGTAACTTTATAACCTTAAGAATAGTATTTGGAAGTACGTTTTAATGAATAAATAATGGTTTCTCGGACAATTTAAAAGCTGCAATTAGAAAAAAGTGCGGATTGATCCGAACTGAAAACATGTGACGCCAAAAGCTATTTTGTTTGAATTAGATGGTAACCAACTTTGTTTAAATGAGGGTAAGACATTCACATGATCTTTTTCAAATGACAGGTTCCGTTATTTAAGTGAAAATATCTTGCAACCAAATTGCATGTTATCCAAATAAAATAAATGAGACTGTACATTACATTGAAAAAATGAGCATAAGTAGTCTTTCGCCTTTAAAATTTAGAAAATATAAAGAAAGGATATTTGTGTGGAATTTCTCAAATTTTGCCTGGAGACATCGTAAGATAAATAAATAGTTCAAAGTAAACAGTAAAAAAGTCTACTTGTAGAATGGAAACGAACATTGTAATAAAACCAGAATAAGCATCAAACCAAATTATTTCCTTTGCAATAAATTCACGTAGCAGCAGTCAGTAAAAGCTATTCCAGTAACGAATGACTGCATTTAAAAGTTTGAAAATTTGCATGCTATGATGAGATTTAATACCAAAATGTCATATGGTTGAAGTATTTGGTAATAGCAAAAAAAAAACATTACTTTAGCTTTAGTTTTAAAAAGGTCCAATAACCCAAAACTCAATGAAATTTATAATGTATTTTGAGAAGATTGTTTTTGTTGAGTTTCACAAAGCAACTTCCGGTTTTTTTTTAAATAAAGCGTTATTTGTTTAGCTGTCACGATTGACTGATACTCAAGACATTGAATGAAGCTTAATATTTTTTATCCTCATTCCGTTCAACTTGTTTTGTTTTTATTAACAAAAAGTTTATACGACGATAAGGATATTCTTTTTTGTAAGTTTCAGGTATACTTTGTAATAAACTGTGTCATGGCATCGAAAAGCTTTCAGGTTTACAATGAACACAGTAATTTGCCAAAAAAAACAAAATAAAGGCTGTGCTGTGACAACCATTTGTTCCATTATGTAATACCTGGTAATAATAGTGGCCTTTGTAAAATAAAATAAAGTTTTAAAAAGCAAACTAAAAATAACTGTTTTGAAGCATTTTCCAAGAAGTTTTATATTGCCTTTGTACTAATAAAAGGGTCACCAAAAA
Organism: Entomobrya nivalis; assembly: GCA_034695485.1. NCBI lineage: Eukaryota > Metazoa > Arthropoda > Collembola > Entomobryomorpha > Entomobryidae > Entomobrya > Entomobrya nivalis. The sequence continues at coordinate 14,620 of JAQFZH010001447.1, forward strand.
ATCTGGCAAAATTCTTAGTATTTCACATGCACTTTTAGTAAAGGTAGAAACTTACGCAAACAAAGTGAAAGAAGAAAAGACCATTTTAGCAGTCTGCATAGTACAAAATAAATTGTCTCTTAACTTTTATGCTGACTGAGATGATCAACAGGTACCTAAATACGTGCTTTCTCTTTCTCCTTCAAATGTTATTCTAGTTGCAATATCAATACCTCGAGTGGGACATTTACAATTTATTTTCATCTTGGGAAAATATTACAAAAAGTATTTTCGTCGTCTTACTATTTGAGAAACAAACGGAATGATAGCTCCATCTATCTTGGTGTACATAAACTAGCAACAGTGTTAAGTCTTTAGTTTTAATAAAAGTTTTTCTCCATACTTTAAAAAAATTATCCAACAAGTTTGGAATTACAAAAGAGAAATCAAGGCGTGTTTTACGTCACATGTGTAATGTGGTATCGACTTATTTTGACAATAATGTAACCAAACAAATTACGTAACTTTATCAACAAGCCATACATTTTGATTAACTTTAAGGGTAGCAATTTGAGTTCTTTTGCGTTTGTATAATACATTGCCTGTTCTTTGTTTGTAGTTATGTTATTATGCAAAATCGTAATATTCAATTTGTACAATTGTTTTTAGTTAAGATGTCTACCGATTTGCCAATTTGCTATTTTCAAACCCCTTCCAGGAACAAATGGTTTAATTATGTTGTGAAACTAGGTCAAATATTAATGTTATTTTGGTGAACATTCATGAGTCACTAAGCAAGCCGACTATAGCACGTAAATTCTTTATTGTCAGATTGTTTATATAAGTGCTCTTTGGTTTATCAAAGTACAAAATTAGAAATGTGGTCTTTAAAAGCAGACGATTATGTATGAATAATCAGCATTTCTACACTATACTACATTCCAGTAGTTTATTGCGTAATTTTACGTTTGAATTGTAGGCTGCCTAAATCGAATGACTAGATAAATATGTATATACCACGTCACATCACACCACCTAGCAGCAATTCCAAGGTCAAACTAAAAGCAACACATTCATTTGGGCAATGTAATTCAATGTAAAAATTTATATTGTAAACTCGTTGCTCATTTAACAAAGAAATAATTTTCAGATTCAATGAATTGAAACAGAATAAGGACCTTTTTGGTGTACTTTTCTTACTCGTGAAAAGTAAAATTCATATTTTTGTTGATTCCCGTATTACTGTTTTGCTAGAAACGAATATTGAATTGTATAGAATATTTTTAGTTTTTATCAAAAATGCTCAGATTCACGTTTCAAATAATCATTGATCCAACTTCATTACACATACACACATAGTTGATTGTATGCTGTCGTAAGTGCTAAATGTAGTAACTCGACGCATGATGGCACTTAATTTTCCGCCTTGTTAACTTGCATTAATGGCTTCACCTGTTTCCTCTTGACAAATTACAACAGAGTTGTGCGCTAGTAATGAGACATTTAGAACAGCATATCATCTCAAATGTGTGCTTGTATGCCGGGGTACAAAATATGTCTGTATAAGAACATTAATAAATTGATACAAGTTACGCCAATCAATTAATGATGAGATATTTTTTTAGACAAGGTATCTTTACAATAATTACTTTCTTATATGTATACTATTATGAATACGTATTCGCATTTACTATATACAATGCACTGAAATGTAAGCTATATGATCATACACACTTACACACTTTATATCGTTACACGTAATATTGCAACATGCGTCTGAAAAAAGAACTGGACAATTCTTCTTATAGAATAAAAATGTGTTTCGAAACATTTACATGCTCGATTTATACCTTAACTTGCAGATACAAGCAGTTCGACAAAGAACTCCACATTCTTATTCTGAGGATCTAGGTAGAGCTACTACTCAATTCGTAAAAGGTGTAGGCAAGATGATCCAGTATTTTGGTACGGGCAGCCTTAAGAAGCTTGTGTACTCTTTAAATTTTCTGTTAAATTTTTAAGCCATTAAAGAACCTTTCTAATTTCTTAAGTTTCTCAATTCTCAAGATATACCACCTCAACAAGGCACTTCAACCTTCATGCCAATGAAGCCAGTTCTCCCAGTATTAGCCGCTAATCCGCATAATATATGCATGCAAATTTTCTCAACAGAGAAAATAAGAGAATCCCCACATGTTGAGTTTCAACTTTTCAAAGTCTGATGAAATGTATATTCAACAATATTGGTATATTTTCTCTTTATACAACTGGGTCTCTCCGATCAACGTTTGTTTGCTTCCTAACTAGCAAGTAAATGTCGGAGTTTTTCCGTTTTGCTACATGGGTTTGTGGTTGTAGTATTTACAATCATTCAATAGCGGAGGGAAAGTAAAGTGTAAATACATCAATCAAGAGTATCATGTTGCAAGACTGATGACTAAAGTCGTCTGGGAATTTCCATTCTAGTTGAAATTGAATTTCCAGGTATTCATTGAAAAGTTTGGTTTTCTGACCAAATGGGTAAAAAGAACACAAACCCGAATCTATATTCTATACTGCACCGTGACCAAACACAAAGCTACGCAAAAGCAGTTGTACTAACAGTGATAAAATGTGTTCAAGTTTTTGGGTGATTTATCTGCATGCACAAGCATCTAAAATCTACTTCTAAAATCGCTTGTTTATTTAAAGGCCTTCAATTGTGACAGGTTCTGACAGAAATCCATTGTAAATTGGTTATATGTGTAATTCATTTCATGCTTCGATAGGTGTGTAAACATAATCAGTTATTGGATGCCACAAACTAGACAGTTGTATCCAAACCTTGAAACTTGTATGTCCGTGTTAAGGTTGTTACTGCCTTAAAGCAAATGCCCCGACGAAGTGAATTAAATTACACGCATCATGTTTTTGATTTGGTGATGTAGATAATCAGCTTTGTTGTTGGAGGAAACCTAGCAAAATTTGAAGCATCTGGAGGATGCAGTCCTTTTCCCATAGCCTTCGGTTTAAATTAATCCTTTGAAATGTTTTTATTTAGATGTTTAAGTGAAAAGTACTTTGTTGTCGTCAGTGTAATCTGGAGTAATTTTCTCGAGAGGCTCCCTGGCTTGAATATTTTTTTCATACTTGCCCCTATAAAATAAGTAAAGTTGCAACCAAGTAAATGCTAATAATGACCTGAAACTTAATCAACATTCCAGAAATTATCAATTTAGTTTCCATTTTAACTATATCGTGTTAATTCATTAACAGAAATTATCATGTTCATCCCAATTTTATCCGGTAGTGCATAGTAAAATAAGACAATATCGTATTTTTTTTAATTCTCTCTCGTTTTTAAAAGGGCACTAACATACTCGTTAAGGTGGATCGTTTGTTAAATTGCAGTCTTAAAACGAACATTGTAGAAAACGTGAAAGTATACATGTGTATGTATACATATAAAGAATCGATCGTAATTTTACGATTTCTACACAAACTTCTGCTAATATAAAGTATAGCTTTTTAAAATGTGAAAATGAACAATTCCGGTCCCCTGCATTATGTTTATAAACCATGATGTTATTTAGTTTGTCAATTTCGCAATACAGTGCAACATCGTGTTTCTTATAAAAGCGAACAATGATATAGATCGCAAAAACAATGTTATGAGAAAAAAATGTACGAAGTATGTTCCTGTTGGAAATGAGGATTAACCATTGTAAAATGCCACTTTCCTGAATTCTGCAACATAAACGTGTAGATAAGCCATTAATAATAGCTTGCTTTATAACTATAGTGTTATTCAAATGCAAAATGGAGATGTGTAGTGTTAGTCGAGAATTTATAAGGGTCCTAAAACGTGAGTTTATCGTAAGTATCTCAGGAAAGAAGGTCAATAAAATTATTCAGTAGGTACAGACTTTTACAAGTTATTTCGTAAATTTGCGCAGGCTTATATTCCTAACGAAATTGATGAGGCTCTAATTGCAGACTGATTTTTCAGACATGAATAAATTATCATTTTTAATGACACTTTTTGTGATATGCATACGTTAGGAAAAACACTTCATTTTAAGCATATATGTATATTGTACAAATCGACAAAACTAATTGAACTAACTTCTCAACTGTATGAGAATATTTGCTCGTTGTTTTTCTGTTCACAATTTAACACACTCAATAGCTTGGTGAATTTCTAACAAGCTAACAAGCATTTTCTATTTCTCACGGTATATTTTTATCTTTTATTATTTGTTTCTTGTCGTTCATGGTTTTATATTGTGCTTGTTTCATATTTTACTTGATATACTATAATATTATGAAGGCATATTAAGTTAATCAATATATTTCCATATTTATTATTTTGGAAAAGGAATTTCGAAATTAACTGTTACAACAAAAATGGTGTACGTTTTATTTGGATTTCATAATAGTACAAATTTTTACACTCCAAAAACTTCGCAAATAACATGGAAGAATAAAGTTGGAAATGTTAAAAGGTGGAACTGAAAAGAATGCATATCGACTTTATATTTAAGAAAAAATATGTCATGAATTTGAAGTTACGAAAACTTGTTTGGGGCTCCTACACAATTTAGGATACGAGAGATGTTCAACACATGTCCCATTCCCTAGTTTGACTGATGTAACGTAACGTGATTTCGTTAGAAGTGCTCCCGGCACAAAAAGTTGCAAATAAGTTTTTTTATGATTCGTGATTGTTTGAATACATGTAATATTTTAGATATGAAGCATGTATAAGTTTAGTAACAACGCTCCAAACTATTCTACTTGCCCTAAGTTACCCTAATGCAAATACTGTTTTCAATTAAGGCATTTTGTGGCCGTTAACGTATCGACAAACAGTAACAGATCTATGTACTGTAGTTTATTCTAAAACAGAGTCAGTCATTCTCATTGCGTGTATCCTTTTACAAAAAACCAGTTTATGCAAACAATATAAATGTCATTTCGAATTTCGTTCAAGCGCATGCAATAGAGATGTCAAAAAAGAGAAAGTATTAGTTCTACAAATTTTCTTTCCTTTCCCCGAGTATAAGGCTTTTGCTAAAGTAAGGGAGAATTAAAAAATTGTGAAATAGGCTCAGAGTATACACACCAAGGTGTATCCTTAAATTTGAGGAAAATGGTGCGGACTTCCTATAATCCATTCGAAATATCCATTTAAAATACATTTTGAAAGTTAAAAAACCTAAAACTAAAACTATTTGAGTAAAATGTCAACATTTCTATATTTGAAAGCAAACTTAAATAAATTCCAGGCCTTTTTTCTAATTCTGATATTCCCGTTTATGCATCAATGTTTGTATTTACATCATTGCGGGGTTGTAATCAAAGTATAGTTTCTCCCACAAAGTACAATGACGGTGGTGGATGGTGAAAACACAAACACTAAAACCCACAACAAATTCAAATTTAATTAGAATTGTATATGTGCCAATAAAACGAATTTTAAGATAATATACCAAAGAGATCTTTATTATCTTTCAAAATTGCCACCACGGATGCATCTGCATGCAGCAAATTTAATTTAAAAAAAGTTTTATTACAAGTTCTATTTATGTGCTTCGTTGTAGTTATAGTAGTTGTAGTAATTTAATTCGATGATGTAAGCTAAGTTTTTACAGCGAGACTTCTGGCTAGGTTGGGTTTTGGATGCGGTGGCATTCATGCACGCGGTAGCTTCTTCTGTACTCAAGTTACAAATACTGCCAATAAAAGATTTCGTTATTCCTTTCGTTTTGGTTGCTCAACAAGCTTTCATAATACTTTAAAACGCAATCATCTGAATCACATGAAAACAAACTTTTATGATTATAAAAGAGTTTAATTTGACCTAAAACTTGTAGTTCTTTAATGCCATAAAGGTCAATCATCGTTGCTTGTTACAGATTCCAAAGTCACATATTTTAAGAGATGTTTTATTCTCATTATTATATTGGAGTTTTGACATTTCATTGCGAATGTGTGGTTAGACCGCCATATGGCGTTTTTATAATATTAATTTTATGAGGTCACATCTATCGAATACGTATGAAAGATTTTTTTATTTTGATAAGGTTCAAATATATTCAATAGGTTTTTAAAATAGGATAAGATACTTCCTGCTACGCTTTTACGAATTCATTTAGTCAATGCATTAAATGAAACTAGATATTTTCTTTCTAAACATTCCGCTTGACTTTTGTTTTAAATTATAAAATGAGTATATAACCACTACACCGAATAGTCTCTTTGTAAATTTCTAAAAAAAACCTACTTCAAGTTTAGAGACCAAATGTACAAACAAGAAAATGGCCTTCCAATGGGGTCACCGTTAAGTCCTGTCATGGCAGAATTCTGCATGCAATCTCTGGAAGAATCAGTCGTGAGCTCACATCAATTCATAAAATTCTGGGTACGCTATGTAGATGATGTTTATTCCATCGTGAAAGAAAGGAAGGTTAATGAAATTTTATCAGACCTCAACGGTTACCATCCATGTCTGCAATTCACTTTTGAAGAAGAATGCTTACAAAATATTTGGGGTGAAATGAAATCAGGATTACCTTTTCTTGATCAGCGTTCCGGCGTGGTATTTACCAGGTGGGAAATATGCTGGGAAATAATGGTAATTTGTGTCCAGCAAAATATTT
>JAQFZH010001448.1:0-21228 GCA_034695485.1 Entomobrya nivalis
ATTTATCTGGCATTTTATCGCCAAATATGTTCGGAAAGAAGCATGTTCTTTTAGGTGACCAAATATAGTAGTGATATCTTGAGTTCAAACTAATCTCTTCGGATAGAGTGGGTAGCCCTCCTTAAACCTGCTGACGCATTTCATTTGCAAAATGATTTTATTATTACAAGTTCGAATGAAATTTTTGCATTGAATAAGTTTTAAAAGGAGAAAATAATCCTTCAGTTAGTAAGAACTCATTTTTGTCCAAAAAGCTTTCTTTATATAATCATTGTGAATTGAGTATATAGCAATTATTATGATGAAATATTAGTTATAACTTTAAATTCTATTAATTCGTTATTGTCTTGTTTGCACTAACAAAATCTTGTTTAAACAACGTATTTTGGACCCATTGAGATTTTTTTTACAAATGTTGAAGTGCAAGTGCTTGGCTTTATAATATTTGGACACACTCATTAGACTTTATAATCAAATATATTATTCTTCTTTTCAATTTTGTGTTAAAAACTCCAAAAATTTGTAGACGTTCAATATTCAATTGAAGACGACATGTTAAAATATTTGAACCAAGTTACTTAAAGGAACAAAATTATTAAAAACGTACAATAATGAAACTTTGAATCTTTTGAGAAAATTTTAAAATAGCTGGTACTAATGACGTTCTTCCAAAATAAAACTGCTTATGGATATTTTAAAAAGCTTTTGTTTAACATGATGATATTTGCAAACTAAATATTTCACAATTAGACTTGAAGTATAAGTAAACTAACTATTCTTTAAGTCCCTTTGTCATTTCATTTCTTCAGCGCTTTCATTCCATTTCATTACTCTGGTAATCTATAATATTAAAGCTCCCAAATTCGAATTGTAGTATAAGTACATCATGTAAAAACAGTTTTCTGACGTTTTAAATTACCTATTATACGAAATTTCTAACAATTATCAAATCTTTTTAACGCATATGTTTTCAGTTTCCTTAATTATATAGCTTCAAAGCTAATAAATTTGAAAGCATTGCAATAATATCTAAGAGTTATATTTATATTTGCACTTATAACGCAATAAAAACTTTCCTCTGGAAGTCTTTCCCAAAAGCACTATCAGTATTGTTTAAAGTTGTGCCCGATTAATTTGGTTAATAAAAAGTCTTGCCATCCAGTAATTAACTAATCAAATTTAAAGTTAAACCTAAGTGTTTATTTGGAAATAAAAATATCAAATTTCATCTACTTTTTATTGTATTGTCAAATCACAATGAAAACCGTTACCTAAAAAGTTCAAACAGATAGTGCTAAATTTGTGCCAAAAGAAAATACAGTAAACTCAAAATGCCAAAAAGGCCAATCTTCCATTTAAAATTTAAAGATAAAAGTTTGAAGTAACTTTTCAAATATAGCAAAAAAATCCGTATATTTCGTTTAATTACAATCAACCCATTTCAATTTGAAAGTATTGTAAGAATAATTCAGCCTATCAAATTGACACAATCATGGAAATAAATTCTTTTGACGCTTTGTTATTTCCGATCGATCCTCAAGTTCATCTATTACCCGTCCGGTTTCTTGTATTAATGTACTCCTTAAGCCCTAATATCAACTTTAAATTGCGATCATTTGTAAGAGTCTCTTTAACAGAAGATTACAACGCCTCAACTTCAAATTCATTTTCTTTAAAATTCTGTCAACCTTACGAAATTGTCGTAACTCATGAAACCATCCTGCAAGAGATACAATTGCTTCAAAACTTATCCCAAATTTATCAAATTTTCCATCGTCAAATATTTTCTGAAAGAAGCATGTTCTTTTGGGTGGACGATTGTACAGAGAACAGAAATGGATCTTATAAAACACCATGTGATTTCGAATTAAAGTCAATATCTACAGTTTTTGTGGGTGCCACCTCACTAAATTTTAAAGCAAATTTTAAATGCAATGGTGCTTATACCCAAATTCACAACACTATTTGGCAAAGCCCTTCGCAAATATATAAAGCTATACAGTGGAATAGCAATGGTCGTATATTACAAGGTCTTGTGTCGATTCGACTTGACTCACCTGCGTATTTTGACACCTTTGCAAATGACCATTACGCCTGTCTACGTTTCGAATATTTTCGATCACAGAACTATTCAACTTTGTATTGTGGTAGTGAAATCATGTCCGCAATTTACATTTCCCTTGTTCACAACGCAACCCTAGTAATACACGATAGAATAAACTCTCAAAAAATTCAAGCAATAATGGAACACGCAGATGATATTGAATATTTTCACACTCGAATAGTGGGACCAAGCGATCCCATCGAATTAAAAGGCCACAATACAAGAGGCCACTTATTTTCATCCATCCACGACATGTTTCCGATATACTGTGAACAAAATGTGATTAGAAAGGAGCCAAATTCAGATATTTCAGTTTGGACACTTGGCTTTGTGCCCGAATTTTGGATTCAGATATTGTTTGGATTCACATTTCTTGGTTGGCTATACACTAAACAAAGTATAAACAGAAATAAAGAAAAGTCATTAGGAACAGTTATGCTGACAGTAATAGCAACATTTTCAAGACAAGCTATTATTCGCGACGGTATAGAAAATGGAGGAATAGTTAGAATCACAATGCTATGGTTAGCTTTTGCAGTTTTGGCACTGTACGAAAACTCCATTGTTAGTGTAATCACCGTACCGTCTCCACCCCAAATATATAAAACTTTACCAGATGCCTTGAATGCTGGATACAAGTTCATGTGGAATCCTGCTTACTACATTGGATCTTCATTTGAGTTATTTTTTGAACATGAATTTAAGGCTTTAGGCGTATACCACCTCATAAATGATAGCTATGTACCTGCAAACTGGTCAATATTTTGGTCTAAAAGGTTTGTCAATGAGAAGCTATTGTTTGGTGCGTATGATGTGAATCTTGTAACAATCATCGCACAAATTAAAGAAGCAGCTGAAAGTTATTGGGTATTTAGGAAGAAAGATGTGGCTATATGTCATATTATACCAGATTCTGTTCATCGACATATGGATATTTTAGAAATGCATGCGGCAAATAGGAATTGGTTAATTTTAACGGTATCTAGAATTGGTGAAAGTGGTTTGATTGATAAGTGGGATGAATGGGCTAATATAGCTTTTTTGTATAAAACCAACGGAAAGTTGATTACGGAAGTGTTAAAGGGAGACACAAGTAGTGTTATTGACTTCGACAAGCTTATGGTACCTTGTGTAATGTTCGCTGCATTTTACATTTTGTCATTGGGAGCCTTTGTTGCAGAAGTTTTGTGGAATATTATTACGAATTTTAAAATACCATCAAGGCTACCCTGAGAATGTACTTGCAGAAGATATTGATTTTAGGGGAAACAGTTTTTAAGCTAATAAAACGACTACTTTTCCCTGATTTTTTTTGTACGAAGTTCTTTAGGTCAAAAAACCCCATAATATCTATTAAAATTGAGTTTTTGGGATGATAGAGAGTCGGATTTACAAAATCAATAGACAAATCGAAAGAATTTTTTTAAGCTTAATCTTATGATAGTAGCTTTGGCTAACAATTTAAATTCTCAAATTTCCGAAACTGAAATTTACAGTGTTTTACGTCGGCCGGAGTGCCAACTCTAAGTAATTAGAAACAATAACCATCAGCTTTCAGCTTAAAAAATGCTTTCGATTGGTATATTGACTTTGTAAGTTTGACTCTCCATCATCCTGAAAACTCAATTTTAGTAAATGTTTTGGGTGTTTTGACCTAAATTAATTCTGACGAAAAAGAACAGGGAAAAGTAGTCGTTTTAACGCGTAGAGAAATCTTGTCGTGATGTTATGGCAAGTAGTTATGATATAAATACGTTTAAAAATTAATACGTTTAGTATTAATCATTAAAAGTAAAAAATATTTTTTTAAATGAAACAATCGGGACATTCTTATTATAAAACTGAAATTATTACTTTTTAGTCTTTCAATCCATTTACACATATCCAGACTAGTAGATTTTCTGAAATACATAAGTTGTACTAACCATGTTACAAGTACTCATGTGGAAACTTTATAAAAATAATGTATCAGGTATTATTTTATTAATATTTTTACAAAGTGCAAGAAAACTTTTTATAATTTGTTTTAAAATAATTATGTTATGGGTAAATTTCAAGTTATTTTTCCAAATATATACATACATATCTAATTTGTTCCGTGACTTTTATTTTTCACTAATTCAAAAACTTGTACTGGGTTTAAATAATTAAGTTTCTTTAATTCAATATTTCTACTTCAGAAATTAATTTAAATGTAATAACAATAAAAATTTAAAACAATTTGCACGTACATCTGTTAACTCTACGTAGATGTCATTAGACTATTTACCAAACAGAGATCAACATGTTACAACCGTCAGTTCGGCTGGCCTATTATTAGTTATTGATTGTTAAACATATTTACATTAATATATAATGACGTACGTATTTAAACGGAAAACTTGTTTTCAAGCAGCTGTATGTTGGAATTAAAATGACCAATCAATTCCAATTAAAGCCAAGGTTTACATTATCACGTTTGACATGATGACACGTTTGCTGCATACATTGGAAATTGCTTCAAATATTCTTGAGTCTATTGAGTTGAAGTTATAATGGCTTACTGCTAAAACCGATAATTGTTTTGTCAAAAGTAACAGCTGCCAACTATGGTAATTTACAAAGCCTTTTTATACTGGATACTAAAAGCATTTTCGCTAATTTTAGATTTTTTTCAGACTCCTGCAGCAAACATTTTCTTACTGCTGGAAAACTCGTCCCTTGCATTTTAGTAATGCTCAGTTAATATTTGCTCAAGACTAAATATTTAATATTCAATTACTAACGTCATTAATATGTTTTTCATATACATGGCAAACGTTATCTTGAACATTTTAAAAGTCGAAAACAAGTCCATTTGTATCACACATTTACTAATTGCCAAATGGAATCAAATCATGGAAAATAATACTGTTGGTGAATATATTTTCCCAGTTGATTATCCAATTTCCCAAATTTCAGTAACGTTTTTGATTTTAATGTACTCCTTAAATTCTGATATTATTTTTGGATTACGATCGTTTGTTGGTGTATCTCTAACAAAAGGGTATTCTAACAATTCGACTTTGAACTCATGGATTTTCAAATATTTTCAACCTTACCAAATAATTATAGCTCCGAAAACCTATTTAGAAGAAATAACTATACTTCAAAACTCAATGCAAATTTATCATTCCTTTCATCGTCAAATATTTTCGGAAAGAAGTATGTTCTTTTGGTTGACCGATTATAAGAGTGACACAACCGAACATTGTAGAACTTCGTATTATCTAGAGCTACAGCCAATATCTCCGGTTAGAGTGGGTAGTCCTTCGTTAAGTTTTTTGGGACATTACACTTGTGATAATAGTGTAGGCTTTAAAACTGACACCACTCCTTGGGGCACACCCTGGCAAATCTTCAAAAGTCTACAGTGGAACAGTCAAGGACGTCAATTTCAAGGCCTCGTGCTAGTTCGACTACAGACACCAGATTACTTTAAAATCTTTGCAGATGACCATTACGCCTGTTTACGATTTATAGATTTACAGTCAAACTATTCAATGCATTGTGGAAGTGAAACCATGTCGGCAATATATATGTCGCTTGTGCACAATGCTACACTAGTAATTCACGACAGAACACGTCCAGAAGAAATCACAGAAATAGTGGAACTTGCAGAGGAAATCGAGTATTTTCTTACTCGGACAGTTGGACCAGATAATCCAGTCAAATTCATAGGCCACGATACAAGAAGTCGCTTGTTTTCGTCGAGTCACGTTATGTTTCCAATATACTGTGAACTAATTATGGTAAAAAGAGAAACAAATCTTGATATTTCTGTTTGGACGCTTGGCTTCACACCACCTTTTTGGTTTCAATCAGTTATTGGTTTTATTTTACTTGCATGGCTGTACAATAAAAGAAGTCGAACTGTGAACCAAACCGATTCAAACGCTTTAGTCGCCGTTTTATTGACGGTAATAGCAATAATATCAAGACAATCATTTATATGCAGTGACACAAAAAATGGAAGATTAATCGCAATCACTATTCTTTGGCTGGCGTCTGCAATATTAACATTGTACGAAAACTCAATTGTCAGTGTGATAACTGTACCTTCTCCACCCAAAGTACTTAAAAGTGTACCAGAGGCACTGAAAGTAGGATATAAATTCATGTGGAACCCTGATGACTATATTGGATCATCATTTGAATCATTCTTTGGAGCGGAATTTAGGGCTTTAGGAGTGCACCATCTTATAAGTGAAAGCTACATTACTTCAAACTGGGGAATATTTTGGACTGAAAGGTTTATACGTGAGAAGATTCTGTTTCCAGCATTTGCTGTCAATCTTGCTCCTAACATGGCTTTAATTAAAAAAGTAGGGGAGGAGGCGTTCGAAAAGAAAAACATAGCGTTATGCTACACTATACCTGATCCTGTACATCATGCGTTTGACATGTGGGAAATGCATGTTTCCAATAGACACTGGTTACTATTGACGGCATCAAGAATAAGTTCTAGCGGACTAATCGATAAGTGGGATGAGTGGGCAAACAACGCCTATTTATATCAATTAAACGGAAAATTGAATACAGAGGAGTTTAAAGACTTTAGTAGCGATATTGACTTTGGCAAGTTTATGGTCCCGTGTTTAGTATTTGCAGGAATATACGTTTTGTCTGTTGTTGTATTTGCAGTTGAATTTTTGTGGAAATTTATTTTGACATTTGGATCAACAACAAATATTGTTTGGTGAATCAAAATACTTGCACGATATGGTTGATAAGCTTATTAAGATTCAATACAAAAAATACACAAACGCTAAATCCGAAAAACACATAAATCATATACACAGAAAACTACAACATTTGGCCAAAAAGTCTTGAGCAAACTTACAAAAATAAATCTTTCCCAGGTTTCAAATGCTACATTACAAAGTTATTAATAATTCAAGACCAATATGCTATTGAAATTAGAATCCATCCACAGTTCGAAGAAATACCATATAATAGTATATCATTTCTGCACCCCTCACAAGACTGAAAAACCCACCACATTTGTACCTGGTACGTTGCATTGATTTCCATGTTCTACGCAATTTGTTTCGTGAACTTTTGTTACTACTATACATAAGTTCTTTTTTCGTAATACCTAGTGGTTTGGTTGATAAGTGGGGTGAATGGGCCAACATTGCATTTTTGTACGAAACAGAAGCTGAGCCAAATGAAAGGAGACACCAAGATGGTTTGGATGGAGCTATTGATTTTAACAAATTCATTGTACCATGTTAAGTATTTCCATTTCTTTATACTCTCTCAATTGTATTCTTTTGTGTCGAAATTCTGGGGAAATTTATCGGGAATATTGCAATTCGAAACTTGAATAATTGGTGGAAAAAAATTATCAAGTGACCGAAATCTTACACCGGTTTTCTAGAAGTAGGCCACAAAAGGAAAACTTACGAGCAGAAGCTTTATATTTAATAAGCCAATATTATAAAAAAAATACTTCCAATCTGAAACAAATATGCACAGAAAACATCATTTGGCCAAAAGCCTTTTAAAAATTTATACAATAAATGTTTTCCAGGTTTTGTTTTTAACCCAAAGTTATCAATAATTCATAACTTCATAACCATTTAAAGTCCTGTCAAAGGCTTTGACATTCCATGTGTACCTACCATAATACCAAACTTTAAACAACAGTTATGTTTCATAACTTCAACTTCGCTAGGGAAATAACTCGTTTTAATTATTAAGTTGAATTTTAATATCAAAACAACAAAAATGTATTTCAAAACCATTGGTTGGACATACAAAGCGGATAAAGCGATACTTTTCAAAAACAACTTAAATATTTTTACAAACATCAACCTTGTTATTCTCTGTTTGTTGAAATTTATTTATGGTCTCATAGAATAATTGGAAACAAAGCCCCTATTCTAACACATTTGATTTTAACATTTAAATGTCTGTATTTTAATATAAGTTACAATATTTCGTCACCGCAAAAGTGTACTCGAACGTAAGAAGCCAAGACTTGAAATTAAATACCAAGTCAAGTCTTTTGAAATACCCGATCTTAATATTAATTAATTAATAGTGTTAATCGACATTTTAAATAACAATCTTTATTGAGTCGGCAAATATTTTTATGTTAAAATTGTTTAAATTTATTTCAGTCTTTTGACTTTCCTGTCTGTAAAATTTGGGGCATGTCGTCATAACTTATTTTTAGAGACACGTCTATAAAAATACCAAAATAATATTAAGTATATACTAGGAAATATATTTCTAAAATGCCACGTGCTGAGCTTACGTATTTGTAGTTCACAAAAACAAATTAATGTATCAACTCAGACGTTAAGTTTGACCCACTTGATTTTATTTGCTAGAATATTCCCTGCTTTATAAACAGCCATACTGATAATATATACCGGGATAACTTCTTCAATTGTTTTTAACTATATTTATTATTCACGAATTTGAAAGCATGAAAACTATTATGAGAGCTAAAATCTAAGCTAATCATGAAATCTATTATTCAGTGATAATCTTCACGAGGCTAAATTAATTAAGCAAACTTATTTATCAAAATATCTAAATCTTCTTTTTGTCTCACAGAGAATAAATAAATTTCCAATTCAGCTTCACAAAGCTGGAAAACTTTTTTTGTTTTTCAGTAGTCTCCTCTGGTATTTTCTTCTTGATACATTGTCCAAAAAAATAATGCCGTCTTCAGAAAGTCTGCGGAACATTTTTGCTTTAAGCAAAGCTTGTCACTACGTATCATTTGGCATATTTCCACCATTTTCAAATACAAAACAAAAGCCTATCAAATATAAAACATTTCAACAATTAATATTTGTTTTAATATATTTAATCAGTTTAGTTTTAATAATGGCACAATTATTTGAATCCATATTTTATTGCAAAAAAAGCAATTTCATCCTTATTCTTTTTTACAGCATTCTCTTTGTGTGCACAACAGGTACAACGGTTTATGGACTTGGCCTGTACATTCATTCAAATGATTTTCGTTGCTTATTGTATAATATGAGTAAAAATCCAAATGGACTAGTGCTTTCTTCTTTTTTCAAGTTGAGGTCACGTGCGAGTCGTCGTCACGATAATATTTTGTTTGCTTTAATATTATTCGCTCAACTAACAATCGGATTTCTTTTCTTTGTGTTTTTTCCTCTATTAGAAATAGCACTAGAAATTCAACATCAACACTGTTTGACAGCTTTTAAAACTATTTCTAACAGAAACTTGTTTCCATTTATACTGAAAGTGTTAGTCAGTTCAACAAAAATCCTATTATATATTGTAGCTTCAGTATTTGCATCGTTGACAGTAGCAGTTTGGTTGGCAATTCTAAAAGAGCTTAACGATAATTTAAAAGACCTACTTTCGTTAAAACTATTTAAACGTAACAACGCAAAACAAATATATGACTATTCAATAAAATACTACCGCCAAATCCAAATATTTACAATTTTAGTTAATGAGTGCCTCCAACTTAATTTTTGGCCGGTGGCTGAATTTTTATGGACGTTGTTAGCAATTGGCCAATCTTACACGTTTATCAAATATCGTGTAACATTGAATATGTATTTTCAAATAAGCCTGGTTTGTAGCCTAGTTGTCACATTGGTCTTTGTATGTATTATGTTTGATTTTGGAAGCCGATCTCCTTGTTTATCTTCAAAATTTTTGAGGCAAGCTAAAATGATTCGGGAAAATAATGCCCAGTCCATTTTGTTTAGAAAATTTGTTAAAAGTTGTCGCCCAGTTGGTTTAAAAGTTGGGTTATTTCATAAAATTGATCGTAAACGTGGTCCGAGCCTAATTCGCTACATTTTGCAGCGAACAGTTTTTCTGTTGTTGAAAAGTAAGGACAAGATTTAACTTGAAACGATTATAGTAAGAAATGTTTTCGAATCAAACCTGGTTTACAGAAAAAAAATCCTGTAAATTGTTCGCCGACTTGAAATATCCACATTATTTATGGTTATGCTAAATTATTTGATTTCGAGGCCTAAAGAATTTGGTGTATATTACGACTTGAAATGCTAAACGTTAATATTTATCTTAAGATTAAATAATATGTATCATAAATACCATTCTTATAAAAAGTAAGTTTTTAGATATTATTAGCGATATTGTTGGAGCAGCTACCCAAGAAAAATAGTGATACAAATCAAATACGATTCCTTCATAGAAACACGGATAACATTATGATTGAAAACAAACCTTCTCCTAAAGTATCATAAGCAGGAACAAAAATGTAAAATAAGAACTGCTGACCTTTTATTCATTGTGAAACGATTTCACCATTGCCCATTAGGATTCCTGCGAGACTATCCAAAGTTTGCTGAAAGGTTTAATGAACTATTTGAAACGCAGAATACCATTTGAAGAAATGTTTATCATGTTGAAGACCTATGTAAATCATCTGTAACTTTTTAAGACTTCGAGTTACATCTCAAACCAATAAATTAACAAAGTCAAGTAATTTGCAAGAAAGCGAGTTTGCTCTTTAATACGGATAAAACGAAGGGCTGGGCAAATAAGTCGAATAAAATGTCGAACTGCTTGTCCTGTCGTCTCCATATGGGGAAGAAACCGATATATCGCCTGGCTGACTTGATCCAAATCAGTATTTAAAACTGATCAAATCTGTACTATAATAAATGGGATATTTAGAAATGATACATCGGATGAGAAAGGAACTCATTTTAAAGATGATGATTGACTTTGGATTTTTTGTGTTCCAAATGTGAATGTCCACTTGTATTTTTAGCTGTCGCATTGAACTATGCGATAAAACTACGACATATACTTGTTCGAAAATTATTTTGCAAGAAGTACACATTAATAGATAAATAGCTGTAAACAAATCGGAAAGAATGACTTAAGCAGAGTTTGATTTGGGATCTGCTATGAGAGCAAAATTTGAGAAAAGTCAAATAATTCCACATAAAAAAATTATAATATGTGAATTTAGATATAATGTACAATTGTTTGTACTTTGGAATATTTGTAAATGTCAAAAGTTGACTGGATACGTTGAATCAAGAAATACAAAGTTTCTATGCTAAATATGATTTTCCCAAAATCGCAACTATTTCGCTAAAAGTCATATAAATTTTTGGTGGCCTATGTATTTAGGCATGCTTAAAGGATTGCCTAGAATTATTAAAACATTCGAACTCATTGTTTCGAAGGATATTTTTGAAGATCAAGCTTGTGCATTGTTTATTGAATAACATCACAAGTGTAGTTGCTTTATTTTTTTTAAATTGTGCTGTTGTTGGAACAACAGGGATATATTCCAACAGCAGGAAGAAAAAATTATGATTATATGATACGTATTTAAGATTAAAATTATTAAAGTAGTTTTTGAAAGCTGACCGCAATATAGACCAAAATTGTTTACTTCTATTTCAACCTATTACAATCGGTTTTAAACATCAGTCATAAACATGTTATTGTTATTATTTCTTTAAATTTGTTTAAAATATGCCCCAAATCATATAGCTTTCTATTATTGTTTAAGAAGTATACTGTTTATTAGACTTCCTCAGACATTTTCTAAAATTTTGATGTAAACTGGCCAACAGCATAACTTATTTGATATAACTGATTATGAACCTAATTTATAACTAGGGTAATTGTATTTTTTTGTAAAAACAATATAGCGGAATTGAGTTCTTTCACCTTGTCGATTTTTAAATAAATTGCCTTTACGGTTAAACAACATTCCGCAGTGCTGGAAAAACCCGAAACCAAATTTAATATAGTGTTTCCAAAAATAACTTTTAAATTTGATTTCGGGTATTTGAAGCACTGCGGGATGTTGTTTAACCGTAAAGGCTATTTACGAATCCACAAGGTAAAGGAACTCAATTCCGCTATATTGTTTTTCAACAAAAAATACAATTAACCTAATACTAAATTAGACACATAATCAATTCAATCAAATAAGTTATTATGTTGGCCTGATTACATCAACATTTTAGAAAATGCTTGAGGAAGTCTAATATACGGTATGCTTCTTAAACAATAATGGAAAGCTATATGATTTGGGAATTTTTTTTAAACAATAACATGTTTATGAAAGATGTTTAAAACTGATTATAATTGTTTGAAATAGGAGTAAACAAGTTTGGTCTGTATTACGTTCACCTTTCAAAAACTACTTTAATAATTTTAATCTTAAATATATATCATATAATTATAAATTTAACTTCCTGCTTTTGGAATTTATCCATTTTGACTTATGTTCTACACGAAAACCCACTCACTAAATTAAGAGGCCTTATAAAGGACATAAATTTTGACATCAGCCTTTGAAGATTTAAAAACATTTTAGCTAAGATAGCGTCCTGGTTTTTCATCATGTCGTTTACAAAAGCCACATTTGATACCCACACAGCAGTTCAAAATTATATTCCATTGCCATATTTTGCTGACAAACTGTCATTTAGTTGGATCCCAAGTTCGCTTTACAACAAATTTAGTCACCGGCTATTTCGAGGAATTGTTTTGACATTTTGGTGGTCTGAATTAGTTTTTGATGCAGTCTTTTTATGCTATATGTTACACCACTGGAATTGGTATCTCACAAATGACTTGACCGTACTTATTTGTTACATTGGGATGGGTTTCTTTAATACAATGGTAGCTTCAGTGGTTCTAGTAATTTTGACACAGCATAAAACCATTCGATATTTGGTCTCTCAAATTTCCGAAATGGTTCTCTTTGACACAAATGCAGGGTTTTCATTGATTCAAAAGGGTTTGCTAAACCTCAAATTCGGAAAGATTACAATTGAACAGACATCATTTTATTGCATGGCTGGTGCAATTCCTTTTGCATTGATATGCATGTCTGTAGCCCCATTCGCTTGTTCAATCCTACCATTACAAATTTGCTTCGGAAATAGCTTGATTGTAAGCATTGCAAGTGCTTTGGATCAAGGAATCGCATGGTCATACATCATTTGGTATTTAGTATCAGGTGTACAGATATGCATTTCAATTCTGGAGCTTGGACAAATTTACACAAGCGAACTTGTTTTCGAACCAGACGCGTTAAAATGCAGTCCACAAATAACGTTCATGAAGTTTTATAAAAAATACAGAAAAATCCAGATTTTAACCATTGTAGTCAACCAAGCAATTGCTTGCATTGCAATGGTTCTTATTTACCTTGGCGTCTTATGTGCATCTGTATGTACATATGTATCATTAACAATGTATGGAAGATTGCCGGTATTGCTCTATCTAATGTTTCCAATTATATCGGCGCACATTTTTGTTCTTGTAATTTTGTTACCTAACTATGCTGATAAGTTTGGCTATAATATTTGCCAGTTTATACAGTTTTGGGAAACACACTGTGTTAAAAAAGAAGATCGTAAAATACTTCGAAGTTGTCCAACGTTTGGTATAATGGCAGGCACATACGGAATGCTAACGGCTCAAACAGGACTTCAAATGGGTGACGACATCATCAACAATACTGTGTCATTGCTGCTATCTCTTAGTTTTCCTCAGTAGTTAAAAATGGCTTCATAGACTACATAGAATTGTACATAGAATTTAATATTTCCAAAATAATTTACCCTTTGACCTCTGCACGATATATTATATGTATTTAAAATTGTTATAACATACATACAAAGACAGATTTATTTAATTGTCTTAATATCGCTACTAATAAAATATGTTTACTACAAATAAATAATTAAATACGACAAATTATGTGCATACCTGATGTTTCAAATACGGGATAATGTAATGCAAACTAAACTTTGAAAACAATAAAACTCCAAAATTATTTAGCATGATATCTTAAGCGCCAGAAATAAAGCTTAAATTTATGTTATAAGTTTATGCAAACCGATTTGCTTGTGAACTTGAGCATATCATCAATTATAAATATGTCATATAATTCCATTACAAACTTGCGAATAGATTTACTGTATATATATGTATGTCTTATACAAAGAGCACACAATACTATGGATTTAGCTAACCAGCTTGTTAACACAATTTGTAACAAAGGCTAGCAAAGTAGTTGTATACGCATTGTAGTTTCGAGTATATGTCGTATATGGGTTGTTGTAATTAACTTTTAATCAGATTCCAAAAGCATTGATGTCAATTTCAAAATTACAGATTTTATTTTATAGATACATGTTGTGTTATTGATTTGATGCTCTGAAGAAAACATATTTCACATAAAGTTCCTTAAACCAACGCAGGTATAAAGATTTACTATAAAAAGTAATAATTAAATATGAAGTCATACCGGATCAGTTCAAAATATCATGTGTATATTTTAACGTAAATATTTATTTAAACTGTTGTTCTACAATTGTAAGATTTTTCATATTACATTTCTTATGCGTGACTGTATTTTTATGTAGCATTAAAAAATACCTGAATGACTTATATTTGTAATAGAAGTCCGATTTATAATCAACTTTACCTTCTCACCCCATTAAAACTTAGAACATCTGAATTGCTTACAGTTTTTATATAATTCGCTACCATAAACTTATGCAATACAAATTTGAAAAAATACTTTAATATTTAAACAGAAATCCAAACATCATCTTATGCTTTATAAGTTTCCGTATTTTAAATCATAAAGTTATTAATAATTCATAACCGATATGCTACCTAAATTAAAAGTCCATCCACCGTTCGAAGAAATACCATATAATAGAATACCATTTCTGCACCTCTCACAAGACTGAAAAAAGACCCACATTTGTACTTGATAGGTTGTATTGATTTCCATTTCCTACGTAATTTTTTTCTCAAGCTTGTATCACTACAATACAACAGTCCCTTTTTCCTAATTTCGATCAAATCTTGTGTTTTTAAAAATATTTGTATAGCTAATGGTATTAGTAGCTGACCAAAGTATCCTGTTACCATGGAGGCGAAAGGCATGATCATATATTTTGATAGTGGCATCTTCCCAAAGAGTTTGAATGTTGCCACATTGCATGCCACCCAAACTAATAGCCCATTACCCATTAAGATTCCTGCGAGACTGTTCATAGTGTGCTGAAATGTTTGATGAGCTATTTGAAATGCAGAATACCATTTAAAGAAATATTTATCATGCTGAACACCTATGCAAATTATCTGTAACTTTTTAAGACTTCTAGTTTGCAGCTCAATCCAGTATATTAATAAACTCAAGTAAATCGCAAGAAAGCGAGTTTGCTCTGCAACACGTATGAATCGAAGGGCTGCGCAAATAAGTCGAATAAAATGTCGAACTGGTTGTCCTGCCGTTTCCAGAAAAGGTAGTAAACGATATATTGCATGACCTATAGGATCCAAATCAGTTTTGAAAAATGAACGTGTAATCATAAATGGTATAAATAAATTAAAAACAATTATAAATTGACTGAGAACGGAAATTATTCCCCATAACTTGGACGACTTTGAGTTCCTTCTATTCCGAATGTGTATGTCAAGTTGTATTTTTAACTGTCGCATAGATTTAAATGACAAAACAAATATTTGAGGTTCTTCGAAAGTTAGTTTGCACGTAGTACACATTAGCAGGGAAATTGCTGAAGACAGATAGTAAACTATCACCAAACCCGGCTTTGAATTGGGATCTGTTATGACAGTAAAAGTTGTGAAAAACCCTAAAAGTCCACCCACAACAAATATATTAAAACAAGTTAAAGAATACGACTTTTTGTACTTTGGATTATTAGTGAACGTAAAAAACTGACGTGTTTTTGTGTCCCACTCAATTGGGAATCGAGACATGTGAAATTGGAAAATTTTGGAAACGAGGTTCAGAGCTCGTTCACTGTAAATTATGGAAATATATTCAGAAGAAGCCATACTGTAATACACTTATCTTGTAGGATTTCTAGTTTTTATCGAAAAGAATCTTGTTAACTTTTCTCTGGTTGGTACTACGGCGAGAGCTGTAGCAGAAATGCTTTCCCAATATTAACCAAGGCCATATTTTTTCGAGTTTTTAGTATTTGGTTGAATAAAAACATGCTCAAATTAAAAATTTCTGTGAATGAGAAAATTCTTTTGTTCAAAATTGGGTAGAAAAATTCCTTTTTTTCGTGATACTACTAAAATACTATTACTTTTTACAAAAAACAACAAGCAACCTATTCAAATTGAATAAAACAAGATTATTTAAATAGTTTTAAAGACGTTTTAAATGTTAAACACGACTAATAAAATTTCGAAAGCCTGAGCAAGCTATTTTCCCCTACATTCGTCAAGCCCTTCCTAAACATATTACTACATAATAAAGTATACCAAAGTGACCTTTATTCCATCCAAGTTTACAATATTTTATTAGGATATGCCAAAAACCATCCGAAATAACGTGAACTCCATTTTGCTTGAACGTCAAATAGTTTCGCATTTTTTATTGTTTGAAATATTAAAACAAATTCAGGTTGAGTTTCACGATGTAAATGCGTGGTTTCTGTGTTAAATGTAGTATAGTCCACAACTAATGATTCATAATATGTATATGCTTTTGTGTTTTAGGTATTTTCAACTAAAAGCTTTATTGTTATAAATTATATTTTTTTTGGTTTGATATAAACCGCTCAATTTGTTTCTATGATTTTTTGTGAGAAGCATGCGTGTGTTTTAATGAATACCTAGAGTTATATGTTGCTTTAATTTTGTGCTAAGCTACAAATGGCTGTGTAACACATACTTGATACTTTTGACTGTTGCCTTAAGATGATTCATCACGCATGGACACTTTATATCTGCAGATTGTTTTGATTCGTGAAACAATACTGCATAATGGTTTGTTTTAAGTGCAAATACATGGTCGTCATTGCCAAAGCTTAACAGCGCAGGCATAACATTATCTGTTTTTGTATTAGATTTTAGGTGTACCTTATATTAGTAATCATGGCATATGCATAGAATATTGTAGTATAACGTAGTATATGTATTAGTATTTCTGTTATTCGAAGTAACTATATATGGAATATGATGAGTAGCCGGCTTCAAAGCATGAAATCAACAACACAACTTGTATCAGTACAATAAAATCGGTTAGTGTGAAATTAAAATCAATATTTTTTGGAATCTGATTAACAGATAAATTACAACAACCTCAATACGACTTGAAGACGAAAGTAAAATTGGGATCCGACGAGTTTGGTAGCTTTTGTTATACATTGTGTTAAAAAGTTTACTTTTCATAACTTCAACTTAGCTAGAGAAATAACTCGTTTTAAATATTCAGTTGAAGTTTATTACCAAAATAACAAGACATTTTAAAACCATTGGTTTGGCATATATGGTGGATAAAGCCACACTTTTCAAAAACAACATAAATATTTTTACAAATATCAACTTATCTTTCGTGCTTAATTGAACTTTATTTTTGGTATCATTGAATAATTAGAAACAAAACTCATCTTCAAATATGTTTGATGTTAAAATGTAAATGTCAGTATTTTAGTATAAGGAAGTTAAATTTTTATTTGCCGCAAAACGCTTCACACTCAAATAAAGACTTGAAATTTATCCCGAAATCCGGTCTTTTGAATTACCCAATTTTAATATAAGTTTAATTGACATTTTAAATATCAAGCCTTAATGAATCGGCGGATAATGTTATGTTAAAATTGTTTTCCTTTATTTTAGTTTGTTGACTTCCCTGTCTGTGATGTTTTCGGTATGTCGTCATAACTTACATTAGAGAGACATCTATAAAGATACAAAAATCATATTAAGTTTGACTTATTATAAGAATTCCACGCGTTAGACTTACGTATTTAGAGTTCATAAAAACAATTAAATGTATCTACTCAGACGTCAAGTTTGACCCACTTGATTTTATTAGCTAGAACATTGTTGACTGCTTTATAAATAGCCGTACATGTAGACTCGAAAATACTAATTTAGTGTGATAACTTATTAAATTGCTGTTAAGTATATTTATTATTCACACATTTCAAAGCAGGAAAGCTTATTCGATGATAAACTTCACGTGGCCAAATTAATTTAACAGACTTGTTTATCAAAATATCAAAATCTTTTTTTATCTCAGAGCGTTATTAAATTTTCCATTTCAGTTCCATAAAGCTGGAAAACTTTTTCGCTTTTCAGTACTCTTCTTATAGTCTACTTGGTACATGCCGTCTTCTTCTCAAAACAATAATGCCGTCTTCAGAAAGTCTTCAGAACATTTTCTCTTTAAGTAGAGCAAGTCATTACATAACATTTAGCATATTTCCATCCTTTTCCCTTCGAAAACAAAAACCTTTAAAATATCAAACATTTAAACAATCAATATTTGTTTTAATATATGCAATCAGTTTAGTTCAAATATCGGCACAATTGATTGAATCCATATTTTATTGCAAAAACGCCAATTTCATCGTCATTCTTTTTTACAGCATTCTGTTTGTTTGCACAACAGGTACAACAATTTATGGACTTGGTCTGTGTATTTGCTCAAGGGATTTTCGATGCTTATTGCATACTATATCTAAAAATCCAAATGGGCTGGTGCTTCCAACTTTTTCCAAGTTAAGGTCACGGGCTTGTCGTCGTCAGGATAATATTTTGTTTGCTTTAATATTATTTGCTCAACTAACCATTGCATTTCTTTTTCTTGCGTTTTTTCCACTATTAGAAATAGCATTAGAAATTCAATATCAACACTGTTGCACAATTTTTAAAACAATTTCCGACGGAAACTGGTTTCCATTTGTACTGAAAGTGTTAGTCAACTCAACAAAAATCCTACTATATATGGTAGCTGGTGTATTTGCATCGTTGACTGTTCCAGTCTGGTTGGTAATTCTAAAAGAACTTAATGATAATATCAAAGACCTACTTTCCTTAACATTAATTAAACATAACAACCCAAAACCAATATATGAGTATTCAATCAAATACTACCGCCAAATCCAAATATTTACAATTTTAGTGAATTAGTGCCTCCAAATTCATTTTTGGCCAGTGGCCGAATTTTTATGGACGTTGTTAGCTATTTGTCAATCTTACACTTTTATTAAATATCGTGTGGTATTGAATATGTATTTTCAAATAAGTATGGTTTGTAGCCTATTAACGACATTGGTTTTCGTATGTGTAATGTTTGATTTTGGGAGCCAATCTCCTTGTTTATCTTCAAAGTTTTTGAGGCGAGCTAAAATGATTCGAGAAAATAACGACTGGTTCATCTTGTTTAGAAAATTTGTTAAAAGTTGTCCCCCAGTTGGTTTAAAAGTTGGGTTGTTTCATAAAATTGATCGTAAACGTGGTCCGAGCTTAATTCGCTACATTTTGCAGCGAACAGTTTTTCTGTTATTGAAAAGTAAGGACAAGGTTTAAGTTTAAAACATTATTGCAACAAATGTGTTGAAAAAAGTTTTCTACAAATTGAATGACGACTTAAACTATCCACCTTCTTAAAAGCTGAACTAAACATTTGATTGCGACGTTTTTCGGATTTGGTTATCATTTGAAATAATAAACTTTATGTTTATCTTACTATCAACTAATATATAATAGCTTCTATACCTCTAAAAAAGAAGCTCTGTTGTGGATATTAGCAATATTTACATCTAGCTACTCAACGAAATAGGAATACAAACAAAATCACATTCTTTCGTAGAAACATGGTTTACAGAATAAATGAAACCTAACCATGTCTGATAGTATTAAACACTTACAACTATTAAAAATTAGGTCCGCTAACCTTTCATATATTGTGTAAGGATTTATATTTTCAAGACACAAATGATGTGATTTGGTAGGTTTATAGAAAGCGGAGAGTGATGTAAACAATATACGCTCTTCAACTATCATGTACATATATTTTACCATTTCTATTAAACTTGGGAAATATTTAAATTTAATAAGTAAAAAACTTGGCTATTGTCAATTCCAGTCATTTACGCCTTAGAGAAACCTTTAAATTTTAATGCCAACGTGATAAATACTTTTTTAGTATACGTGATGGAGGAAAACTATTTAAACTTTAAGCTGAAATAATCATGACTCAAATCTATATTAAATGTTTGTTTTCAACTTTATTGAATTTCGGAAACACAACTCAATGTTTACGCAGAATATTAAGAATTCAAATTAATTATAGGATCATCGGTTAAAAGCATCGGTAGAACGGGATTTCTGTAATTTACGTTGTTGTTATTAGTTATCCAAAATTTCACCCAGAAATCTACCCGTCCCTGTACGCGTTAAGTTTAGTGCAGATTAGCAAAGAACAAAGTATTTTGACCTATGAGATCCAACACATGAACGCACTGCTAAATCGGCATGATTTATTTCTGTAGGGTTATCAGCGTACGACACCGGTAGATCGGAATATCTATAATTTACATTGTTCCTTTGATTCATTCAAAAATTCACTAAAAACTTTACCAAACTTTGCATAACTTCAGTTTTATGTAGATTTAGATTTTGCACTGAATAAGTATTTTGACTTATAAGACCCAACAAATGATTGCATTCCTAAATTACATTGATTTATTTCTATACGTTTATCAGCTAAAGTCACCGGTAGATCGGGATATCTATAATTTACGTCGTTCCTTTGATTCATGCAAAATTTCATTCAAACATTTACCGAACTTTGCAAGGCTTCAGTATGATGTAGATTTTGACTTTGTTCTAAATAAGTTCGGCTTAGTTGTGCTGGAAGTGTGGGGCTCCATATAATCAATTCCGAGTTAATTTAAAATTTTGTAAGTAGCATACAATGCTTATGAACCACTTACACAATGTAAATTACCACAAATATACTAAACCTAATACTTTCATCATAATCTAACCTAACCTAACCCGACACTTCCGTGAATAGTAAACCTAACCTAACGTAAAAAAAATTGATCATAAAATTGATCGTAAACGTGGTCCGAGCCTAATTCGCTACATTTTGCAGCGAACAGTCTTTCTGTTGTTGAAAAGTAAGGACAATGTTTAACTTTAAAACATTATTATATTAACAAATATTTTGAACCCAAACCAGTTTGACCGAAAAGGTTTTCTGCGAACTGAACGCTGAATTCAAGTATCCACTTTCTTTCATGCTGAACCAAAATCTTTGATTTAGAAGCTTGAAACATTTTGGGTATATTATTATA
>JAQFZH010001449.1:0-21228 GCA_034695485.1 Entomobrya nivalis
AATGTATTGTGTCAAATGTTACATTTAGCTTACATATCAATGCAGTCCAGTAAAGTAATTGCACATAAATTGTACAAAAATCCGGCTACCAAAACTGGGGGGCCTATAAACAAATTCCACATCCAATAGTTGTACACAAGCACTACCATTTTGATTGCAGTACCAGTGATTCGAGTGCTTTTGTCAACTTCGTGTTCCATTTTGGGTATCATCCAGTATCCTGCTAAAGAAGGCTTGTACGGATCGTTCAAATGGAATCCAAATACAACTCCGATGGGTATCATAACTTGACTGAAAAAGAGTGATCTTACTATACCCAAACCAAGAACTTGTTTAACTGGTAACTCGCCAAGTTTTCGTAATATTCGTGGATACATTTGGTTAAACTGTATGAAGCCATTAACGAGCTCAGCAATTTGATCTGCCTTTAGTCGACAAACGTGTTGGTAAAAATTACCGATAATAGCTATAATTATTAGCAACCAAGGTACAATTAAATTTCTCACTTGAGAATTGTCAGCCGTGATATTAATTGACTGATGTATTCCCTGAATTAATATAAGCAGAGCTGTTGCTGTACAAATATTTGTTTTAAATTTTACAGATCTCTGGTTTTTTACGGCTCGTAACAGCTTCTTCGAATAGATTGGAGGAAAAGGGCGAAACCATTCCAGTGGAATAGAATGACATGGGCCGGAGATTTTCAAATTAGTACCATAAAACTTTAGAAAGTTTGCCATTTGAAAAGAAGGTATTGAATATATTTACTATGAAGCTAAAACTCAGATATTTAATTAAATATATTTGTAAGTTAGTTTACAAATTTAGAGACTTAACAATTGGTTTGTAAACGAATAAAATTATGCAAAAAACACACACTTGTAAATTGTATCGACTATTTTTCTTACATAAAAGCTTTAAGTGTTCTGAAAATTTGAATAGGTTTGCAAGCTACAAAATGTTTTATATTATATATAACGAATTAGTCAAACCATACAGTTTACAGGGGTATTCTTCAAAACGATTATTTGTCCAATCCAATTGTCGAAAGAGCAGCTTACGTTGACGCTTAAAACTTTAAGACTGATTCCACTTCAAATTGAGTATACTGACTTAAAATCCAGGTCACTCCCTATGTTTGTTTAGAGAATTTAATGATAACGACTTCTATAAATATTAAATAATGCTTACCCATTCGGTGTTTTATACTTTATAAATGTTTTTTTGTCAAAAGAAGATAGTATCTGTATAAAGTTGTCCGTTTTATAGTTGATCGCATTGAATTTCGGTGAAACCATATTTATTCAGAACCCGATACCAGGAATTGAAGAATATATCAAAAATAAATTCCAGTGGATTGTTTTCCAAAAGAGATGACATAACAAATATTAATTCTTTTCGAATTTAAGTTTATATTTATTCAGAAACTGATATCAGAAATGAAGAAAATAAAAATAAATTTCAGTGTAAAGTTTCCCAATAAAGGTGGCATAACAAATAGTAGTCCTATTTAAATTTAAGTTTATAAAATGCCCACCTATCTCATGTTGTGCCAAGTTTGTTAGTTTATCGTTTGATATGGGATATATAATATATACATATGAATTTTCATGTTATAATACTACTAAATTACATTATATATTAGATAAAACGTGTCAAGTCAATCATTTGATCTGAGGTGAATAAATAGTTCATAATTTTGTTTTCAAATTTCTAGTAGCTGTTTAATATATGTGTGTGCTAGAATTATACATATGTATTATAATTGCAAGAATCAGTTATTTTCATGGACTGTAATGAAAAGCAGAAAAACAGGTTTTTAAGCTTATTTTAAATATTTATCTTTAAATCATTTTTAGGACAACTTAATATCAAAATATAATGTAATGTAACTAGAGCGTATGTATTGTTTATTTGTTACCGATTTAGCTGAGAAAATTATTATTCTACTAACATTAATATAACAATGGCAAATTTTACTAGTATTGGAAATTTGGTAAACTCAACTCGATTTTGATTTAACAAAATAAATTCCACCAGCTTATAACCAATTTAATTTTTTTACTCTTGTATTGTACCCGTTTATATATTTGAACACTTAAACAATCATTTACGAAAATGTATTAATGCTTTTCGTTTTAGAATACTGAAACATATCAATTCTTTAGAGAAGTTTGGTGGAGTTCCACACAAATATAAGTTGTTCGTTTATTAAACAAATAAAAAAGCTCATTTGAAAATATGTATCATCTCTGAACCTAATCTAGTAAATATTTTAGTTCAAGTGTGATCCTCGTGCTGGTTTGCGTGAAATCATTTTTAAGATCAGAATAAATTGCGGCTAAAGCTCACTAGGCAGCAGAGTGTGAAATTTAATTTTGGTCTAATATATACTACATGTTTGCCTGACAAAATAAATAATACTTTCAGGTTCGTGTTCAGACGATTATTAAATTTTCTGAAGTTTTTCTTTAAAATTATTTTGTAACCTACATTTGCTGTGTTGCTCAACTGTGATCTTAAAACCACACGGTTTGAAGAAATCATATAAACCACACTGTTTGAAGAAATCAAATATTTACACTGCCCTTATTTAACCATAGTTTTACAATTTACAATTATAATTTTACATTTGGATGCTATTCCCAAATTGGTTGATGTGTTGTTTAATATTGACATAAGAGTTTTATTACTTGTGCAACTTTGATAAATGTGCTGATTTTTATTTAATTGATTTAGTACCTAAATGAGTTGTGTGAGATCAATCTACTTGGCCTGCATTATTTGTGATGGAAAATTGAATTCTCTTATGTTGCACAAAAATACTTTATTACAAGACTAAGTTGGGAAAATAAAATATATATTTATTTTCTTTAAAATATTGGTAGGTTACGTTCAGAACACTTGGTTTACCTCAACCGAGACTTATTGTATGACGTATATCATGCTTGATTTCTTCTCCGTGCTTAATATTTTTTTGCAATAACAACTTTTTTGACAAAACAAGAAGCCTTTCCAATTTCAGAATTGCTTTATTAGGAACAAAAATTTAAGATACGTACAAAATCGTAATTTAAAACACTAAAATTACCTCACTGAATAAATTTATGTCGTAAAAGTAGGACAAAGTAAACTAATGTCAATTTTCATAATTTGCATTGACAATCATTTTCTTAAATATTATTGATATTTCATGGTTTTGTTTTGCAAATTTCCCAAGTCAAAGCAAAAGCTGATGCTACAAAGAGATTCCCTAGTAGTACCCAAACAGTAATTAAATCAATCAGTTTAACAGGGACTTGTACATACGTATCAAGATTTAAATCGCAAACTTCCTTCCGGTACAGAGAAAAACAATTAATTTGTAGCCACATTGATGTATAGTAAAACATATTTTTGTAGGCCATATTATCTTTAAAATATTCATCGTAAAGTTTTAAATTTCTATAAAAAAGGCTCATCTGTTGCTTCATTATAAACGTTTTCTCAATTTTCTCAATTCCAGACTGTACTAGTGAAGCCAAATATTTCTCATATGGAACCATTAAAAAATTGTCTGTTTCTGCAACCTTAAGTTGAAGTGTATTCAAGAAATTATTACCATTTTGTTCTACAATTTGGAGACGACTATACCTCGCTTTTAGTAAGAGCTGGCCTGCCATTGAGCGAGCTACGTGGTAGTCGTCAGCTGGACCATTTTCGAAGATATGGGCAAAATGCTCAAGTTTTACGCATGATTTGACAAGTAATATACTATACTTCGACTGACATATTTCCAAATGTCCGTTTTTCTTCCGTCTTATATTGGCGAAGGGACCATATTGTGTTGCTAAGTTCCACGATTTGTTAATTGTTAAATTTGCTAAATAATATGTTTTGCTTTTGTTCACAGCACTTTTGTTATTGAATAATTGTACATACTTCTTGACCGAATGTTTAGCGAAATCATCCGCTAATATAACCACAGATGGAGCCTGCAACATTTCTTCGTAATCATTTGGCAAATTGGATGGTCTCTGCTCTAGAGTCATGTAAGTGAAAAGGTTAGATGTGTATTCGTTGCGTAAAACATGGGACACAAACAGCCACATCACGATTACGTATATATTGATGCACGTTATGTCCCTCGTCAAGTTATTGTCCAGATCCTGCTCAAGTAAAATTGCTAAGAAACCAAAGTAGTTGCTTTGACGACACTGTGTTATCCAAAATGTTAAGCCTATAAAATAAAAGCTTATTAACACAATTAACCAACCCAACAACGAAAACGGTGATACTAAGGCATACAAGTTTCGATTTTCCAGTAGCATATAAAAATATGAATATTTAATTCCGTAAAATTCGAATCCATAAGAAAGGGCATAGTCAGATTTTCGAACATCTTTACTTTGAACAAAATTAAACTGATAAAGGGCTGAACTGCAATATTTCGAGGTACAATTAAGCTTTAGTTGAAGAATTTCCCAGGCACAATAGTTCCACTTTGTTGAATAACTAGACAAGGACGACATTTTAAAAGTGTTCTGCTTTACATAACAGGAAGAAGGCAGTGGATTACTGCGAAGAGGAAATCTTAATTTAAAATAAGCAAAACCTAAATCTTTCGAGGATATTTTATCACTAATTGAAACTTGGTATTCATAAGTTGTGACGTTAAAAACTAATAATTTGGTTTCATGACGACTCCATCTAAAATAATCAGTGTTTGCAATGTCCGCGAAATACACTTTAGAGGTTTTCATATTAAGTATGATTATAACTGTCCGAGTAAAGAAGGTGGTTGTCATATAAAAGTGCTGATTTTTTGAAGTTTGTGCATCTATCGGTAATATCATAAAATCAGGTTGGTAAAGTTGAATATCTCGTTCATAGGTTTGGCTCGGTTTTTGTACAATGCTGAGTTTCGAAGGGCTGGAATGTATACATTCTGTCCAACCTGAAGTGAGAATTTCCACAATGCATTTTAATCGATATTTAATAGAAAACAATTTTTGATACTGGCTTGAAAAGTTTCCCGTATCGAAGTCAATCGATAACCAAAAGTTTTTCTTATCAGAATGAGAAATGTTTGATGTTCTTCTTGTGGTGTGAATAGTAACAAAATTATTGATGTGGTGAACATTATAAACGGTTATCTTTGATGTTCTGTCTATCCAAAGTACATGAACCATGCAAGTATTAAAAACACGTAAACTTGAAGTTAAATTTTTAAAATCCACTTCAAAACTAACTAAATTCGGCAAACTATTGGCGGAATGGTTTAATAGTTTGTAGATCGTAAAACACAAAAATATATCAAGCTTGTGTTTTTTCAGCCACATAATTACTTATCAAAAACTAGAAACGAAAAATATTAGAATTTGTTGAGACAAAATGTTTTAACAAGTAATATATATAAGCAGTATATTTCAATAATTTTATTTCACTATGAACAAAGTTTTACCAATTTATCCAAGTACTTTGTGCACTACTAGAAAATTTTATGCAATAAAATGGGGACAGTACTTCAAAGTACTTGATATTAATTGGACAATCAAACTTTTAATTTTCTTTGTCATGCATCAAGAGGAATATTTGATAAGTTGATTATTAATTATTATGTTAAGATGTTTGTTGAGCCACATAGTGACTGCTCAGAAACTAGTAAATGAATTTTTGATTAAGCGGAATGGTATTATTTCTCCAAGAACATTCAACTCATTCTTGAAACTCCTGGGCGAATTTATTCAAATCAATAGAGACAGTATTAAAAAAGTGTTTTGTTAATTTGGTTGCAAAAATTACTTTCGTTCAACGTGAATAAAGAGAAGTATCCTATTAGTTTATAGTTTTTATAACAGTAAGATTCAAGCCTCTAGTGTAAGCACTTATTGAACCTTTCGTTTGCTTGGACGGCTTTATTACGGAGCTGAAAATCGAAGCTCAGCGAGTATTGACTTTAGCGCGTTCGTCTGTCTGTCTGTCTGACCGTCTGTCTGTAAGCACGATAACTCCAGAACGCGTAGACCGATTTCGTTCAAACTTGGCATGTAGGTCACTATGGTCAAGGGCAAGAGCCTTATTGATTTTCAGCCCACTAGGTCAAACCCCAAGGTCAAAGGTCAAAATCGAAAATTTTCAACGTAATCAAAGTGTACATCTGAACATCGCAATCGAAAGCTCTCGTCGAGTAGATCACGCATCATGTGTCACTTTAAGTCAAAGTGACCTCAGAAGGTCAGAAATAGGGGTCAAAGGTCGGAATGTCAAACATTTGTCATGTGAGATATCATTCGAAAGCAATCTTCATTGTCAGCAACAATGTTCAAAAATTTCATTTGTAGCAATGTTTCAGCTCCGTCGTTATGATCGCTATTACAGCGGGTTTTTTGAAGTGTGTTATAAATCGAAGTTATCTTAAAGAGTAATAACACGCATTGCTGGTTTGGAATGTAACCCTTATACAAGTTTTTATATTAAACTACTAATCTAAAAAAAACAGAAATAAGATAAAATATTTAATATAACATTAAATTTTTTATTTGAAGGAATTTTTGAATTCTGTTTTCAATAATCGGCTACTATTTACCATAGCTCGGTCAAGTTCGTTAATCAAATCAAATAGGTTGACGGTTACCGGAGTAACGGTCGATTAACGGTCCCATACTTTTTAAATGGAAGTTTTTTTATTGTACGAATTGATGCATTATGTCGTAACTTCCCCCAAATGACCCCACACATGACTTCAAATGACCCTACACATGACCCCAAATGACCCCAAACATTAAGAAATCCATAACAAACATCACGTAATTAAATTAAATATTTAAGTTCAGGCTTACATGCGTACATACAAAATTAATCCTCTTTGTGAATACTAACAGAGTAACCTTGCCAAAAACATCATTTGGTTTGTTTTTATTTACTTTTCAATGCTCAGAAATGTTTGTGTTATAATTTTATTGAGAGCGAACGTTGACATTATCTTCGAACTAAGCTGAAACAAGGTTAATTCCATTAGTGGCTTATCATTCCTTAATCTAGCGAAATAATTACGAAGTTCGGCAACTCAACTAATAAACAAATTCCGATAAATTGTAGGAATAACTAGTACGCAAACCTTGCCTAGTTGACAGTTTAAAATAGCTTGTTTGTATTTCATATCCTTACAAAATGGTTTTGACTGTATTTTTCGTACTTTACGCACAAATAAAACTGCCTAAGGAAAATATTGGATTGTCTATAAGAGATGCATTGCACAAATGTCGTTGTGTCTACCAATATATTAATTTTCGGCATGCTAGACGATATACAAAAGTCAGAACACTTCCAACACCGAAAGACTTGAGTATGTTCCCCAAGGACAAAAACTTGTTTCGGCATGAACAAGTCAACTTGTACCTCACAAGAGCAGGTTCACGAGAATGATGAAAAGTTTGCCGGGTTTAATCCAACACAATATCCGTAATTTCTAGTAGTAAAAAATAGCTGTAAAATATTTTGAAAAGTGACACTTATGAACAACATTGTATTCGTCTTTTGTCGTGTAATCGCCTGTAGTTTTAAGTAAATGCTCTTTCGAGTTTCAAGGTATTTCAGTTCCTAAATCACGGCCAGTGTGAACTTTTGCTTTTAATAATGTTAAACCGAACCGACGAAGAATTAGTGGAACTGGATTATTCGTTTGGATATCAGCTACTCGAAAATTATTTATTACATCTGTAGTTACCAATTTTTTTGAGATTTGTGTATAAATTTTCTACATATTTTGCCGTTTCTGGTATCCTTGATGCAACATTGTGTTTTAGCAAGTACTCTGCAATATCGCTAACATATTGTTTGTAGAGCCTTTTATACACAAAGTCGGAACTGTTATCAAAATTAACTAATATAGGGCTTAACTCGTATGTAAGTTCGCTGCAACTTATGTTGCTAATGAAAGATAAATATTAACGAAAATAGTGCAAGTAATTTTCTTCCCTCGAAGGACTTCATGAATTTGCTACTGATTTGACCAAGGGGTTTTTATTTATTTTACAATTTTATTTTAGCGGGAAATCCTAGCTTGCTTATATCTAAATTCAAATAAACCAAAGCTGTTGGTATGCCGATTTTAAAATCAATGAGGCAATATTATAGCTCAATTAAAATATTTATTCGAATATTACACATGTGATATGCTTATTAAACGTATATTAGCGACAAACTATATCAGTTTGATTATTTAATGCCAAAGTGCGATTGCTATAAAACATTAGCACGTAAAATTTTCATCACGTAACTATTTATAGGCTACATAAGCTTGTGCCACAAGATGGTTTGTAATGCAACTTTCCTATATGAATTTACTTATGTGAAAGATTTTGATCGTGTAAGTCTACTTATATAATACTATTTAATTAAACAAGTACTCTTATGTAAATGGTTGCCAAGCATGAAAAATAAATAAACTGACACCTAAGCTTCGGGGGCATAAGTGGAAAAGGGAGAGCAAATATATGATGTTCAAAAATCAAAATGGTAAATACGGTTTTGGACACTAATGTGACTAGTTAATACCACTTTTGTAAAACTGGGGTGAATCAAAACACCCCGTGCACATTACAAAAGTGGCGCGCATTAAAAGATATGCACATATATTGACACTTGTTCCTATTTCCCACTGGGATGGTAAAAAGAAAAAGGTGGGAATAAATCATTCCTGAAAACGGTAAATGGTAAAAAAGCGAGATTGAATAAAAATCTAAGAACATTTTGTCAATTAAAAAAAATTCAATCACTCAGTTCCATTATATTACAAATAATTTAAGTTTCGCTGGTATAATGTTCCAGATTCCGATTGAATGTAAACTTAGATTTAGAATTCAAAATTACTGCACGCCATGACACATACAGATATTCTAAACTTTTAAAAATCAAACCACACAACTCTACAAATAAAATACAACAACCAGTTGAAAGTCCAATGCATAAAATAATAAATATCACTTGTGTGTGCCCCTTCATGTTTGGTCTAGTTGGATGGAGTTTGCTATTTTTTATGTTTAAGTCCGTCCTGTTAATAAAATTTGACCACCAGTCGACTACTCCAGAAGCAGATATTTTGGAGTATCGTTTAAGTAATGATAAAGGGAATAAACCCCTTAATTCAAGGTATAAAAATGGTCTTGAGTACGCAAAGGTACTCACATCAGAGTGATTTCCGGTCTTGATCAGGTTTCTAGAAATATCCTGAGCCAAATAATTTGGCAAAATCCATGCAGTTTTATTACAATTGTGCATGTCTCTGGCTATAATTTCGTTTTGATTATTCCAAAACCTTGATTGTAGGGTACTCTCTTTGATATTTAAGTCAGGGTTATATTGCAAGTCCCAATTCATCATGCCAGTTTTAATTAAAGGTTCTAACAAGTCTATTGGTTCAGTAAATAATCTTGGAGACTCCGGATGGAATTGACTACTTTCGAAAAGCTTCATTTGCAACGGGTCTTGGCTGTAATAAAGAATAGGCCATGCTTCAGTTTTTGCATAACCACTCCATCCACTGTAAAACAAAACGAATCCGTGGTTATCACGTTCCACGTTCAACCATGGTTCCCAATATGTGCTTAGTGACAAATCTGTATAACTAATTGTTATAATTCTTGAAAATATTTTGAAGTTATCTTCAACAAGCTCATCTAATGCTCGATATGAAATAAGCTGTCTCGGAGTCACGATATTATAAACGTTTTCACTTTTGAAAGCATTACTTATTACCAGCCCAGCTAATAAGATTGCAGCACTTAATGACTTTAATTTGTTTAGAATTGCACTGTTTGCTGGAAATGGATCACTTTGTTCAAGCAAAACTTTACAAATGCTTAACAAGTTTGAGGAAAAAGATCTTCCTGTAAGATGTTTGCCACTTAACATAATAAGACCCATGAATATAAATAGAATTATCCATATTTGTGTTTCAAACACGGTCGCTATTTGCAAAATGGAGATTTGCTCTATTCCTCGAGATCCACAGCTTACAGTGTGGAGTTGACCGAATGTAAATTCAACTCTAATGTACTCATCAAATGGGCTGTCGTTTACTGTCGGTCGAAGTGTGCGGTAAAAACCATGGTTATCAGTGAATCTCAAATCTTTGGGTCTATTCCAAGTAACATTTCCTAGTAAATCCTTAAATATAGAAGCGTACGCAAAAGCAAGCAATTGAATTTTATCCGGATATTTGAGCTTTATCCGATGAAAATTTGGCAGAGGTAATTTGATTGCAAGACGTTCTGTATTTACAAAAAAACATATTTGTTCATCCAAGCTATTTTTAGATGACCAGGTATGTGGAGATTCCATGAAGCCAATGACAAGGTGCTCGTTTTTAGATTCTTCAAGAAATTTGATATGGGCTATGTTGAGGACATCAAGACTTAGCTTTTCTTGCAAATAAGCATTTTTACATTCGGCGCACGGGAGTAATATATCAATACTTGTAATTTGGCAATTTTCACTTTTAATCATACTATTGCTCGAGCACCTAACGTGACCAAACAGCATGTGGTCACTCACTAACTCAAAGTCTGACCCGTCAAAGGTATTTATTCTTGACATCCATGTTACGACTGCTGCAGCATCATATTTATCCAGACTAGTTGTGACGTCTACCAGTATATTAATTTTAGTCATGGTAGACGATACGCGAATATTAACACATTCCCAGCACCGAAAGATTTGAGTATGTTTACCAAAAAGGAAAACATTTTTCGGCATCAACAAATCCACTTGCACTTCACAAGACCAGGGTTTCGAGAATGACGAAAACTTTGTCGGATTTATTCCAACGCAATAGTCACTAATTCTTCTAATATAAGACATAGCTGTAAAATATTTTGAAATGTGACAATTGTGAACTACATCGAATTCTTCATTTGTCGTGTAGTTGCCCGCCATTTTAAGCAAATGTTCTTTTGGGATCCATTGTATAACAGTTTCTAAATCATGACTTGAGTGCACTTTACCTTTTAGTACTGCTAACCCGAACCGACGAAGAATTAGAGGTACCAGGTTATTCGTTTGGATGTCAGCTCCTTGGAAATTATTTACCACAACTAAGCATCTATCGTTACCAAATTGTTTCAGAATTGAGTATAAATTTTCTACATATTTAGAAGTCGCCAAGTTTGTTGCACTATTATGTTTAAGTAGATACTCTGTGATATCTTTGGTATAAGGTTTGGTGAGTACTTCATAAGGATCGTATTCCGACATGTATTCCATATTAATTAATGTAGGGCTTAGCTCGTATGTAAATTCCGTGCAACTGATGTTCACTATAAAGGAGAGTATCAAAAATAGATTAAATGATTTGCAGATATTTACAGCTGCCATGACTTTACTTAGGAAACGAATTTAGGTTTTTTGCGATTTAGATTTTGCAGAAAATTTCGAGTAACTTGTAACTGTGTAACTTTGCTTTTCAGGTTGTCTTGATCTGATAATTTAAATGTTCTAACGATTTATTTATGACTTTACACGCAAAGTTTTTTGTATTAAAGTATAACTAAATACAATACCTGATACGTTTTTCAAATGTTTGAAAGCGGTAAAAATATATTAGTTTCATTCAGTGTATAAGTTTCTTTTACTAGAACGGCAGTAGCAACTAAAATTTTGATCATTTAACCAGATGTCTCGTAAGCTTGTGACGCGTGTAAGCCAATAAATTAATTTTACTTAATATATTTAATTATACTAAGAGTGTTGTTCAGGCAAACATTCTAATTTTTTGCTCAACTTTTAGTATCATTTGCGTTTACTTTACAAGCAATCAGATTATATCAGCTCAATTCATTAGCTTGAAGTGTCTAAAGTGCAATTACGGTAATAAGTATTTTTTCTACGTGTGACCATATCATAACGTAAGCTTGTAGCATGTGTAAAATCCTTTTACTTAAAATGATTTAATTATGCTATTGCTTATGCCAACTTTCATTTAATTAAATAATTAACTATTTCATCTTTTTGCCTAAATGAAAAATGACTTAATTTTTATTTTATTTGTGGTTGATTAACTTATATTTAAGAAACACTACTTTAATGTGGATAAAATAGTCGACGATTTATTAAACGAATTATTATCTTGACAAAAATTATTACCAACTCTGAAATATATTTAATGTGCAGAAAAAGAAAAAATGGTATTCGATAAAGAGTAAGTACATACGAGTAAAAAATAAGCTCTAAAAATAAGATTTGGTCACGTTTTAAGTAAAAACGTAAATCAATCAATTACATTTAGTAAACTAATTATTTTATGTAATATTTCTAGACTAATTATGTTTACCCCGATAGCATTTACTTTCAACTGGAAATAGTTCATGTTAAATGATCGTTTCACATTTCATTTCAGTGAATTTATAAACCCATATATGGTTCCCTGGTACCTATGTAAAACCAAATAATTTAAATAGGATGATGCAAGAATTCCAGGTCTTTTAACAACAAACAAACAACAAGTTTAACAACGGAACATGTAAATGATTCTGGTCCGAAGACAAACAAATCTGAAAAGATTACATTCTCAAAACTTTTTGTTTTAGTTGAAATTCAATTTAATTTATAAATTAAGTATGTGTTAGGGTAAAACGTGCAATTAATAAAACATGTATTTAAGTACGATTTTTTCGTATAATGAATCAAAGAAAATTTATGTATTTGTTGAAATAAATTAAGAATAGTTGAAAAGTATTGAGAGCATTCTGTTAGTTACATTAAGTTGAGTTAGATAGCAAACAAGCAAGAGATGTGTGTAAGGATAGATATCGCGTAAGAGCTGAGTTTGATGAAACTGGCCAAAGCTGCCCAAAAAGGGGTATAAAAATTGGCCAAGGAGAGCGACTCGTCGTCAGTTAGATGGCCGAAGTTCTCTAGCACAAAAGAAACGAAGATCTAGGATACGCACCAAAGAATAAGAAAAGGAAGAGATAGATGCAGCAGAGTAGATGATATTGTAGCGTGAAGATTGAAAAATGGATGTTGAGTGTATGTATGGTACATTATGATATGATAATAAGTTAATATTGTAAGTATGAAGCGTGAATGATTGTGAATGATGACTATGACTTTCAATAAAATTGGCTAACAAAACAAAATCAATACTGAAATGAAAAGGATCCTGCTTATGCATAACTAAATCTCCGGACTCTAATACTCTGTTAGGGCATACTTCATATTCAGTACAATAACAGAACACAACATTACTCAAAAGTTAAGTCAGCTAAAACTAAAACTTATTGCTAGTTTTTTTGTCTTTTTTACTTTATTTTGCCCGTTGGGGCCACTTTACAAAGCTGATCACTACCGCGTACATTCTTGCTGCTGGTGATAACTGTCACTGGTTACTTTGGATGCTTTGGATATGCTTTCATGTCGTGGGCTGCAAGGAGGAATTGATTCTCTGGCCTAACTGTCGAATCCCTCATCATTTATGTCGTCTGATTCTGTAGAAATAATGCTGCTGTCACTGGTTTTAATAGTATCGGCATCCCATTCATCCCCTCCATCCATTTCATTTGAAACGGGATCTAGATTATCAAAGATTTCCTCTTTGAATCTGGCTTCAATGTTTTGCGCCTAGCGTAATCTTATATAGTTTGTAAGTGAAGCAGGTAGGCAAGTGGTCGCTGTTCAGAGGTTCTTTTGCATAAGCCATGAAATATGTACTGACGGCGGTTACAGCTGCAATATTTAGGTTGATAAACCAATTATCTATTAGATAGACTTTGACATGATTTCTTTTGACGAGGCAATCCACTTCAGACTCAAGGAGGCAATGTTCTTCTCTCGCACGATTTTGCCAGTAGGTGGGTTCTTCGTCACGACTTATATAAACTCTAGAATCGTTTATCTCTGAATTTAACAAATCGTGGAGAAAAAACTATTTTAGATTAGACCACGCTAAATAAATAATTAACGTTTTCTCCAATTCATTGGAAATTCACTAACATTATAACAAAATTAACTGAAAAGTTGAAGACAGAGAAAATGCAGCATTAGTCTTTCATATCCAGCTTCAAACTGAAAGAAGCTAAAAGCCAAGCCAAATCTTTTTCGTGTTGGTGTATGGTGACATTGTCCCTTATCCTTTATGCACGTAATTGCAGTGTACTTACACGATGCTGTATAACAATTTAAATAAGTGAGGAAATTGGGACAATCTTACGGAGCCTTGGTCCTCAGTAGACAATATCCTAGCCACGAGGTAGTTTATAATGTATAATATAACGTTTACGTTTTGCTGAGTTAATTATTTTAACATTATAATTACTGTGTTGCAACCCTTAAGCTTAAAGTGTATAACAAAGCTTGAAATCACACATTATACTTGAAATTCGATCCGGATTGCCAATCTTGGTAGCTAAAATAACGATAACTGGTAAATTAGAGATAAAAAAGAAAAGCTGAAACAGTTCTCTCAACTTTTAGATTTTTTTTGAATCACTCAATTCCATTAAGTATATGATATCTTTGATAAAACAACTTCCAAAGACACGTTTGTTCACAACGCTGAGTGGGTTTGAACTAATACTGTATTTTTATGTCATCACAGGTTTACGAATTTATTACGATTTGGATGATTTAAACCTAAAGCAAACTCTACTTCATATTTATACTATATTTAACTCATCTTGCAAAAAATCGCATTACATACAAAAGTATCTAGGTTAAATTATATCCCGTTTCTATTGAACACTATGCGGATTAAGATTTTAAGGAATATCAAAAACAGTTGCCAATTTCTGTAAATTTTATTTGTCCTGGTAAAGAAGAATAAAACTTATGTTGTACATTGTATGTAGCTAGATGGTTTTGTATTTTGACTTGTTTCAATAGCAAACCTTGCGAATATTTTAAGTCTTTCTCGTGTAAATTTCCGCATTACAATTAATCGTCAATTGAGAATTAAAATTCAAAATCACTGAACGGCATGACATGTACAAATATTTTAAACACCTAAAAATCAAACCACATAACTCTGCAAAGAATATACTACAAGCGGTTGAAAGGCCAATGCACAAAATAATAAATATCACTTGTGTGTGTCCCCTCATGTTTGGCCTGGTGGGAGGAATTTTGTCTTGGTTTCTGTTTAAGTCTGTTCTGTTAATAAAGTTTGGCCACCAGTCGACTACTCCAGAAGCAGATATTTTGGAGTATAGGTTAAGTAATGATAAAGGAAATAAACCTTTCAATTGAAGGCATAAAAATGGTCTTGAGTATGTAAAGGTGCCCACATCAGAGTGATTTCCAGACTTAATCAAGCTTCTTGAAAAATCCTGTGCCAAATAGTTTGGCAAGATCCATGCGGTTTTATTACAGTTGTTCAAGTCTTGTGCGATAAAAACGTTTTGATTATTCCAAAACCGCAACCGCAAGGTACTCTCTTCAATGTTAACATTTGAACTACTTGGCGTGTCCCAATTAATTATGCCAGTACTTGCTAAAGGCTTTAATAGGAATATGGGTTCCGCAAACATTTCGCCTGTTCCAGGGTGAAATTGACTATTTTCCAAGAGCTCCATTTGCAAAACATCGCCGTAGTATTGAATGGGGAGTGCTTCGGTTTTGCCAAATCCATTCCAACCGCTGTAATGCAAAAAGAAACTGTGGTTGCTAAGCATCGAAAATGACGGTTCCCAAATATATGACAAATAAGTATAACTAATTGTTGTAATTCTGCTAAATATTTTAAAGTTATCTGCGATAAGCTCGTCCAATGTTCGATATGGAATTAACTGTCTCGGAGTAACGATGCTGTAAACGTTTTCACTTTTAAACGCATTGCTTATTACCAGGCCAGCCAAAAGAGTTCCACCAATTATTAACCTTAATTTGTTTACCGCTTCACTGTTTGTTGGAAATGGATCACCTTGTTCAAGTAGAAGTTTACAAATGTTTAACAAGCTAGAATAAAATGATCTACCCGTAAGATGTTTCCCACTTATCATAATAAGACCTATAAATATAAAAAGAATTATCCATATTCTTGTTTCAAAGACGGTTGCAATTTGTAAAATGGAGATTTTCTCTATTCCTCGAGATCCACAGCTTACAATATGCAGTTACCCAAATTTATATTCAATTCTAATGTTCCCTTCAAAAGGCCTATCTTTTAGTATGGGTCGAAGTCTACGGTAAAAACTATGTTGATCAATAAATCTCAAATGTTTGGGTATATTCCAAGTCACATTTCCAAGGAGATGTTGAAATATAGACGCGTATGCAAAGGCAAGCAATTGAATTTTATCCGGATATCTGGCTTTAATTCGATGAAAGTTTTGCAGGGGTAATTGGATTGCCAAGTGTTCTGTTTTTACAAAATGGCACATTTGTTCATCCAAGCTCATTGCTGACATTTCTGATTCTTCAATGTAGCCGTTAGCAAGAAGATTCTTCTTTGAATCCTCCAAAAAAGTGATAAAGTTGACCGAAAGTATTTCAAATCCCAACTCTTGTTGTAAATAAGCATCTTTACATTCACTGCACGGAAAAAATATATCAAAACTGACTAGTCGACAATTATGAGTTTCAATCATGCCATTCTTTACGCAAGTCACGTGACCAAACAACATACGGTCAGTTACTGGTTCAAAGTTTGATTTGTCAACTGTATCTTCTCTTGACATCCAGTTTACGACTGCTGCTGAATCATATTCTTTTAAATTCGTCGTAAAGTCAACTAACATATTAATTTTGGGCATGCTAGAAGTCATAAGATCACACGTCCAACACCGAAATATGTGCGTATGTTTCCCAAGTAAGAACAGCTTTTTCGGCATAAACAAATCCACTTGAACTTCACAAGACCAGGGTTTCGAGAATGACGAAAATTTAGCTGGATTTATTCCAACGCAA
Organism: Entomobrya nivalis; assembly: GCA_034695485.1. Lineage (NCBI taxonomy): Eukaryota > Metazoa > Arthropoda > Collembola > Entomobryomorpha > Entomobryidae > Entomobrya > Entomobrya nivalis. The sequence continues at coordinate 16,882 of JAQFZH010001449.1, forward strand.
TAATCACTAGTTAATTTACTAGAAGATATTGCTGTAAAATATTTGGAAATGTGACAGTTGTGAATAATATTAAACTCGTCATTTGTCGTGTAGTTGGCTGCCATTTTAGGCAAATGTTCTTTCGGGATCCATTGTATTTGCTTTTCTAAATCATGGCTGTGGTGCACTTTACCTCCTTGTACTGCTAAGCCGAATCGACGAAGAATTAGTGGTATGGGATTATTCGTTTGGATATCAGCTCCTTGGAAATTATTTACCACAATTAAGCATCTATCGTTACCAAATTGTTTGAGAATTGTGTATAAATTTTCTACATATTTTGGAGTCGCTATATTTGTTGCACTATTATGTTGAAGTAGATAATCTGCGATATCTGAGGTAAATTGTTGGGTGAGTACTTCTTTCGGATCGTATTCCGAAGTAAAATCGGAATTGATAAACTTTGGGTGTAGCTCGTATGTAAATTCCTTGCAACTAGTTTTTACTATAAAGGATATTATCGAAAATAGTGGAAATGCTTCTCTGATATTTACATCTGCCATGACTTCAATTGGATTTATATGTGTTTTTTGCGATTTAAGTTTTGCAGAAAGTTGCAGGTTACTTGTATTTAAACTCAAAAAACTATGGGTTTTGTTTTTCAAGCAGATTTTTAAATTTTCTGGTGTAACTTAGCAGTTGAATTTTTTGATGGATACCTGATGCGCTTTTCATATGTTTGAAAGCGGGAATATTAATTTATCAGTTTAATTCAGTGCCTAAATTTCAACGGCTATATTGGCGGTAGCAAGTAAGCTTTTGATCATGCAACCAGAAGCCTTGTTAGCTTGTGACGCTTAAGCCAATACTATAATTTTACTAGTTGTGCTAAAGGTGTTGATCGGACAAACATTTTAAAACTTTTCGCAACATTTTGCAATACCTTCTAGTATCATTTGCATTTATTCTAAAAGCGATCACATTATAGTAGTTTAATTTACAAGCGTGTATTACCTAAAGGCAATTACAGTAATAAGTATTTTTTCATCGCGTAACCATATCATCACGCAGACTTCTGGCACGTGCAAAATGATAAAATTAATTGACTTAAAATGATTAAATTATGCTATACCTTATACAAACTTTCATTATGTTAATTAATTAATCAATCCCTCTTCCAGTTAAAAAATACTTAGTTTTTATTTTATTTGTACGTGATTTACTTAAATTTAAGAAACACTACTGTAATGTGAATAAAATAATCGACGAATTATTAAACGAATTATATTCATGACAAAAATATACTGATAAGTAAGAAATATAACTTTTTTATTCGCAGTGTGCAGAAAACGGAAAAATGGGATTCGATAGAGTACAAAATAACCTGTAAAAATAAGATTTGGTCACATTTTAAGTAAAAACTTACATCAATCAATTACAATTAGTAAATTAATTATTTTATGAAATCTTCCTAGACTAATTTTATTTCACCCGATTTAATTAGCTTTCAACTGGAACTAGTTCATATTAAATCACGGCTTTTCATTTCATTTAAGTGAATTTATGAACCCATGCATTATTAATACTCCCAAAAAAGTTCATTTATTTGATTAAACCCATCTTACAACATCGGTCCCCGTTAGGTTTCTAAGTACCCAGGAAAAACGTAACAATTTAAATGGGGTGATATGAGAATTCAGAGTTTTTATAATTCCCGAAATAATTACCAATCTTTTTTGCAGTCAACACTTCATTTAATAGCAATTAAAGGATTATCGTAGCATTTATTTTCAAAACAGTTCATTTTCTTTTAAAAACAACCTGTTGATCCCGTACGAACTACAAACAAGCTTTAAAAATACAGTTAACAATTTGGCTGGGTTAGCAGTAGTAGCAGATTTCGCATTTGTATCGTTTCTCTAACTCTAACTACAAAACACACATTTATGTGGCTTTTGTGTCGGGTTGAACCTTACAATTACAATTGCCCAATTTGCGACCCAACCTGACCCCAACCAACGTAACCACAAGTAGTTCTTCTGCAACTCAACTCAAGGAGCATCAAAGTGAAAGAGAAGCTCGCGTTAGAGTACAGTGGAGTATGGTTAGCCGGATGGGTAAAAATATTGCTCGAGCTCGAGTGTCGGTGTTTTGTATTTATTTAACATTAGTATGATGGATCATGCTTATCCACTCATTGTACTTAATTAAAAGCTTCTCTTCCATTATGGACTCGTGTGGAAGATCGAAGATCAGCAGTTGCACTACTAGCACAGCGCTGGACTAGACAGATGGTTTTGTTTATCAAAAAATCTATACTTGTAACTTGTAAACTAGTTTGTTGGGGTAATACATAACTTTTTGGTCAATTATTTTAATTACCATTTGGAATAAGGGCAGTGTGGGCGATCCTTTATAGTTCGAGTGGGATCCAGATTTTCAATTCCGTACTGACTCACTCACTGTGGAATTTGCAGTGGTTTGTTTTGTGGACTTTTGTGATAACATTTTTAATTCAGTTCTAGTATGTTTGGTTAACAGTAATAATAAAATTGGCTACCAATTAAGTTTACACATGCTTCTTTTAAAAAGTTGTTCTTTAATATTGGATTCTTTTCTATTTGTTTAACAGATTTTAATTTCCCAGCCAAACTACCTAACAATGGAGTTGTACCTTGTGAAGGAAGAGGTTAAAATAATTAAAGTCAATGAAGCATTTTGCAAGACAAATCAGTTTAATTCCTTTATAAATGGCATTGAACTTAATGCCAGCGAGCAGGGATTCAAATTTTCTGAACTGTTCAGTGATAAAGAGGACCGCACCCTTCTAACAGTATCCAACTTGCCAGTGACCTTTAGGTCAATTTGCAGTGATGTCAATGAGCACTCTGAACGATTTGCGAAAAGGGTGGAAAAGATGCTTAGAAAGAATTATACCTCAGAAAAGTAAACCATTTTATCTTTCTTGTTTCCGGTTTAAAAATTTGGAGCTCATTAATTGACCCAAATGATCTACGTTTATTTTTATTTAGTTTTGGAAGCATCCAATTGGAACTAATCATTCCCAAAGACCCAAACTCAGTGGACGGATATTTTGTGCTCTCTTCTGACCCCGCTGAAGGTTCCAGGGTCAACGACAACGTATTCAAACGACTGGATCATCAACTTGACTATATGGACCTGGACTTGAGCGTCGAAGTCTCTTTTTGTCACTTGCCGACCGCCAATAGTCCTGTTTCCCAAGAGTCATTAGTTATTTTGAAGAAGGACTATTATGAGTTTTGCACTTTTGAGTATGAAGATCAAATTGGCAGCTGCAAGCCTCCTGAAACCGTTCGGATTCCTCTTGAACTAATGGAGGGGCAGTGGTGGGAACAAGGGACTGGCTTAATTTACTCCAAATCAAGTGTCAAACTTACTCTGCGAGAAGATGCTGTCAACCGTATATATGGATGCTTGAACGTTAACCTGGATTTACTGGACGATAAAGTTTTCACAGATTTGGAGATTGGATGCAAAAGTGGGGAAATTGTAAAATGTCACCGGGCGTTTCTTGCTGACAAAAGCAAAGTTCTTCGTGAGAAGTTTGAAGAGATGTGGAAATGGGGGAAGGCTGGACCTTGGAAATTGAAAATGGAGATCAGCGAACAAGCTGTGGAGGCGTTTTTGGAGTACATTTATTGTGGCAGGGTGAGTGGAGGTTTGTGTAGTTGTGAGTTGGCTTTGGAACTTTTAAAAGCGGGACATGCGTATAGAATAAAAGAGTTGGAAGATGCGATGGTGGAAATTATCATGGCGAAGGATAGCTCAGATTTGGAATATTTCACAGGGCAAAGCGCTCAGGATCTGTTTGTGTATGCCAAGAAGAATGGGAAGGAAATGGAGCATCTGATGGACAAGGCTATTTGTGTTCTTGAAATGTAAGAAACGACTGTATTCTTGGTTTGAAATTTTATTTTTAAACAATCTGACAGTAAGTTAATAAATTAATGTTTCTTTTATAATTTTAGTTTTTCAGAGACTGCAAGTTACGAAAAAATGGAATCGAAGGAGTATGAAGACTTTTTTGAAGATGAGCCACCGGTCAACTCGTTTAAATGGCGAGAGGGTTTGAAGGAAATATTGCCACTTTTGATGTTGTCTTTGTATGTGGGAGTGAAGTATTGGCGAGGAGGAACATTTGGCAATGGAAAATGAGGTTGGATTGTGCCAAAAAGGGTTCGGACTTAGAAAAAATTTCTTCGAAATTTTTTCTTCATTTTTACCCTTATTTGAACATACCATCCGACTGAAAATTAAATTCTAAGCATTTTTTGCCCAATAAATTTTTTCGATTTGACGCCTAATTTTCGAGTTATGGCGTCATAA
>JAQFZH010001450.1:0-21221 GCA_034695485.1 Entomobrya nivalis
TCATTTTATCAGTTCACTGCTCATTTTAATTTCTGACACAGAGTTATTGCCTTAAGCAATATGGTCCTTCAGTCATAATAAACATGCAACATGTCATATATGTTTCATAACCTCTGATTTCAAGGAGATGGTTAATTTTGGAAACCAAATTGGCTTAATATTAATATTAAAGTTGATTAGAGGTCACATTTTGCTTCTGATCGGCGCAGTAAGCGGTCAATAAAGTACTAAATACATGAATACGTGAGCTCAGACTTAATGAAAGTTCCAAGGAAGATACGACACAATCGTGAACCGGTCTTGAATAACAATAATATAATACTACGCTTGTTTCACATCAAAAGGAACAACAGACTTTCGTCACGTAGCCATTACGCAAAGTAAATAACACTACGACTAGGATCAGTATACGAGATAGTAAAGTAGACATTCATGATATCTCCAGAGTTGAGCTGAAAACGAATGGAGCAATAGAAATTGTTTATATATCGCTTTTGTTTTGTTTCATGGAGCCTTTTTCTCTCCCATTTTTACACAAAAACTAGCAGTTAGACGCAGAAGTGAGAGGGAGAGAACCAGAGAGAACCATCATCAGAAGCAATCAGTATCAAAACAGCAGACCATACAAGAGAACAAATTTTCCTACAAAAGGTAGTAAATATTGTGTTAGCGGCGAGAAGTATGGCAATAGAAGTTTTAAAGTGTTTTGCTACAGCGATGGTCCTAATAGTGCAGTAAAAGAACAAGCGAAATATTTTTTGGTGATCGCCGCGATCTCATCGGATCGGAAGGGCGACGATGGTGATGATTCTTTATTGCTTCACTTCCATCGCTCTCGGCAGATAACTATTTCTTGATTAAAGTATCCTTATGCAACACTGCATATCATACTCATATGATATGATACACATCCAAAATCAAAAATCCAAAGAATTTAGCCAGAATCTGGAACACCATATTTTTACTGGTGTATGTTTGCACTGTCCAAGAACTTTACTTAATAATAGCATGAAGATGAACTATATTCTTTGTTTTTATTTAGGGCTAATTTGCTCCCCACTTCAATCTGAGTTTACATAAGGAATCGCTTTAAAACGGTGGTTTTAGAGTGGCTAATGCACATTGTAAAAACTATGCCGATTTATGAAACTTTTTTTCTTTTGTGAAATTTAAAATCGGACGATACAACTTGAGGTAAGATTAACTTGATCAAGATGCGATACAGGCTGAAAAATCTGTTTGTGTACTTCATCTTAAAAAAAGTCCACACATTTCGTAAAAGTTTCTCGTACAAAATTTGTAGCATCTGAATTAAAACTATTTTTGGATAGTAAGAGGAGACTTGGACAACGTGATATATGCGACACGACACAACTGCAATATTACTCTCTTGATAAAATATTAGACCTTATGTAAGCTTCCTAAAATATGAAACCAGCTATCTTAGCTAACAAGCAAGACTACTTATTACTTCAAGGGAAAATAAATGGGGTAGAATAATCCTGCAACAACAGAAAAGCAATATGGCTGGCAAGATTTATATCACTATAAGAAAGAGATTTTAGGGAACACGTGCTTGCATCCAACATCACGGTTCGTAAATAGTTTAGTGCAATTAACCTTGAAAATGTGAGTTTGCAAGTGTAAAACTTTCTTGCCTTTTTGCACACAGCACGATATTCGATGATCGTATGTAATAAAACTCTCAATGAATGAACAATGAAAATACCTCACTAATTTAAATTGAAATAAAGCTTTTCATTGCTACTTTTATTACTTAATTAAGTACTTTACAGTACACTAAAAAGTATCATTCCATCTTTTGTTGGACTCTTTTCTGAACACAACCAACCATTTGTTTGTATTCTTGTGGAACACCAAACAACACAGTTTTTTTGTAAATGAGATAACAGTAGACTCGTTCCAAGATGATTGTTGAACTAATCAAGTGTTTTTGTGAACAGAAATGAAGAAGTGCTTCATGCTTTTATGCTAGGCCATTCAAATAATAATAACCGAAGAAGTCCTTTTATAAAAGATCACAGGAGGTCTTGAAATATTCATACATAATCATTTTATATTTTATGATTATAAATATTTTTGTACTCAGAAATTCTCTGTTCATGGGTAACTTTGTTGTAAAATATATTAAACATAAACATCATGAGAGTACACATAAATACATGATACGATATGGGCTTAAAATGTCAACGAGTCGAGTCTGGAATATTTTAAAATTAAGAATTTACTTAATAGCCCATCAGACAGTCCTTCACCGCAAACTTATTCCTTGAAACCACAACAGAACAGACACATCAAAACAATCTGAAGTGAGGGGTGGGCTTGGTTTGGGTAATGTATTTTGTTTCTTGTTTGTGACCTCAACCATCTAACTTTTATTTTAACATTGTAATGGTACAGAAAACACCATTTCCTTACGTTGCTGATCAAGTTTCCACGAAAGAAAACCAATTTGCAATTTCCACAACAAGAAGGTAAGGAAGTAAGACAAGAAGTTGGTTAAAATGCTGTATATGATCGTGCACTGTGCACACATGTTATTGTATGTGTCTATTCCTAAAAGTATGAAATTATACACAGTCTTCAATACGAAATGTTCATGTTTCAGTGCTTTCTTCCACGTTTTTTACGCACCAATTAGAAACTATAATAAAAGAAAAGTTGGACTTGTTTTGATCTAAAAGTGAAAGTTCAGTTTTTTGGCGTATGTGTAGGAAGACAAACTTTACTTTAAAAAAATACATTTTAGGAATTTTACATTTATGCCAAAGCAACGAACAGTCGATCACTATGAAATTCATGGTTCAAACTTTTTCGTTTTTTTTTGACTTTCCAAACACCAACAACTTTGTTTTTTAATGTCATGTTGCTTACATGATCTGCGCAGCACAAACAAAAATGTATATTTATAAATACATTATACATGTATAGAATAAAACTTTATAATAAATGATACATGGTATGTATTATGTGTATACATGTATGAAATGTTTACATTTTATGATTAAAATGCAATTACTATAAAAACAGGAATGTATCATACATCATAAGCAACAGTAAAAGTTGAACAGTAAAACAAAATAAAACCTTTTATAGTAAAGTAAAAAGGGTTAATACTGGATACCTTACATGCGTATTCCTGATTACGTTTTTCGTTTGAGATATGCACTAACATCAACGCTCCACACACATAGCATTTTATTCCAGTTGCAAGGGGTTGGTAATGGTGTCTGTCAATCTTTAAGCCTAACCGGAACAAGTTTTTTGAGATAAAGGTACTTCTGATCTGCTCATATCTGCTTTCAAGATTTTGAGACACCCTTCGACATATTTTCTCTGGAGAAAATGAGAAAAGTTTACGATTTCCAAAACTGTGCCAGCCGAGCCATCAATAATAATCACTACAAAGAGTGTGTATGATGTGATATGTGACGTGTTCGTCATCTATTACTTTTCTTCGAATGAACAAAAGTCAATAGAACAAAAAATGCAATAAAGAAGAATTAAGTATTTATAACTCTCAGTGTGGATTTTTTTATGTGTAATGTATGCTTATGCGAACTAAGTTCTGGTGTTCCCTAACACCAACACCACCTTATGCTGTCCTCATTTATCATTTTGGAAATGCATGGTTTTTTATCATATCTAGATTTTCTTTAGCATTTTGTTTCTAACTCTGTTTCCACTTTTACTGATACAAAGGTACCCAGTTGGAACACCAGGTACACACCTCAAGATAAAAGCTTATCAGATTCAGACACCCCGAGCCTTCACTTTATTTTTTGTAAGACTTAATTCAATTATCATCAAAGACACTATACCAGAATGAAGATCGGCTTGTGATTTATTCCATAATACACTTTTTGCAGAGGCAACATTTTCTAATTCTGTTTCTGTTCACCTTGTTCGTAATTATACATGAATGCACATACATGTATGCGACACAGAAAATGCAGTTGTGCTAATGATTGTTCAAAAAAAAAGTAATCATTCTTTTGCTTCATGGCATTCAGCACAAACCCTACATCCAATTGCACACATAATACTGGTTGCGGTTTCATAAAAATACTTGGAAAAATCTGTACTGCACAAAAACAAAATTTGATATTTTCCTGCTCGCAATGTAATTTCTGGTTGAGTGACTTTGAACATTATTCCCAAGAAAAGAACGCGGCATCATATAGTGCAGAGCTGTGTGCTTATATTTGATGACCTATTTTCTCACAAAAGATTGTACGTTGCTGTGTCACGTAAGTAAGAAGAAACGTCTACGGAACAATAGCAGAAAAGCAGAGACAGGCATGACTTTGAATTGGTTTGGCACAACAACGCATCGAAGAAGGAAACATGATATTGGTTTGGAAATCTTGGAAATTGGAAATGCAGTAAATGCTTGTGTACCATTCATTTGGATGTATGTATGTATGTACAGTACTATTCAAGTTGACATCGCTTTTGCATTTGTTGGGCTGCCACATAGAAAATAATGGCTTAATATTATAAAGGATTTAATACTAAAAGAATAAGTTGCAATACGTCAACTTCCTTTTTCTTCTTGTCTGAAGTAAGAAGGAGTCACTCACTAGACTGAGTAGACATATTGTTTGTCATTACTACTGCTATACCATTCATTCCAATTCCATCAAACAGTGATATGTGAGCATCTTAGTAAAAAAAACCTAAGTAGAACAGGCGACCGGTAAAAGAGTTTTTTCAAGGACAAAGAGTGCAGAACCCAATTTCATGGTTAAGACAACTTGTTGGCCGATATATGGGATAATAGAATTTTCTGTCTTGTCAGATTATTGTTTCCTTTTACTTCTTGACCAATAACATTTTTTACATTGTACGGTTGTATTGTGTCTTGTCTTGTTACAGGAGTTCGTATTGATACTTGTAGTTACCGACTAGAACATAATATTGTTTTACAAAAGATTTTCGCTAAATGAGAACTATAATGCTATGATTTCTCGGGCAGCTCGGGCACTTTGAACAAGACTTGTGTGTAGGTGTTTTACGTTTAGGTTTAGTCATGACAAAGGCAAGATGGATATATAATAGAAAATCGCTTATATATTTAATACCTAAATGTCTATTGTAAATTAAACCGTGTTAAAGTTGTTAGCATAAACACGTGATGCATTCGCATGTGCAAGCAAGTACGTTTTCTATACATGATACAATTTGAATACTTAATTGAGATGCAACTTCTAAAGAATACGTCTTTATATGTCTGTATTATTTTAGCTAATAATAAATATACTGTGTACAGATTATAGAGCAGGTAAAAAGCAGCAGTCAGCAACGAAATCTTTTCCCGCTCTAAATCCTGTAGTTTACTACTGTTAAAATATTTCTTCAAAACATCTGAAACATACTGTGTACTTGATTCATTTCACAAGACTCGCTTCGTGATTCTCAGTCGCATACTTGGTATAATTGTGCATTGTACAAGCCCAGGGATAAAAACGGTGACATGTCAACGTGCCTGTGTCCTAAAATCCTGCTTGAAAAGAAAAGGATTAAACTTTGCTGAATGTAATTAAAGTAAAAAGGACAGAAGTGGCAGCAGCTCTAATAATCGCACGAGTACCGGGAAGAAAGTATTAGACCATGCACGCAACAAAAATATAATGCAGGTGTAATAAAATGAGTTATATGTAGATGCTTGTTAGTATGTTCGCTTATATATGTTTTTGTTAATCTAACAGGGTATGTAGAAACACTTTAATTTTCAACCTCATCATCTGATGACTTTAGGAAACTTTAATTTTATTCCATTAAAGAAAGTAGTCAAATAACCTCAAGTCATGTTCTATTTATATTTACTTTTCCTTCTTTCAAAATCAACATGAAAACTGACAATGTTCCACACTTCAGAATCATAATTCAAGATGCCTTTCCACAATATACATATTTCCATCCGTGTCATCGCCATCACCCTTGTTTCCCTACATGAGTCTCTCCTTATTTATCTGTGTTACTTGTGCAGACTGTAAAAGGATTTCATAAAGTATTCTTGCTCTTCACAGTAAAATCAACATTGCAAGTAAAGATTTTTAAAGTGCTCTCACTTTGTACACATTACTGTGCACGCACTTGAAAATATTTCCTCCCGTGAAAGATCCTCGCGTCATAATCACATCATCAAAGGAAAAATATTGTTATCTAGTGTGGAAGCTCCAACTATAATTTAATATGATCTAAATTTTATATAATGGCACTTCGACCGGCACTCATGCATTATTACCGAAGTATCCTCACTTCGGTGTAATTTAGTCAAAGAGTAATACATCGAAAATCATATACTGATATCATATTCAGCCACACTTAATGAATAAATGGATGAGCTAACACATCACAAAGCCTTTGTGCACAAAATATAGTATTTCTGTACAAAACAGGGAAAAGATACATCCAAAAGCTGTGCAACAATCTACTTGTAGAACCATCGGAAAAAATGTGAAAGTAGAAAAAAACGCTGAACAGAAACAAGAGAACAGCTTGAAATTGTAATGACCCCATACAGGTCACTTACATGCCATTTCAACAGCTTTTTACATTATATATCCATCCAGCCAGCCAAAAGTTTGCACTGGAAATTTTTGCATGAATTCGCTCAATAAGCTATGTTTACACTATGAAGTCAATGCGTCTACTCACATATTTGGATTGGAAATGACTTTACACTGTTGAATAAATAAGTTGGCAAGATACGTAGTTTGGAAGTAGTGCCTAACTTTTTGTATGAGAAAATATGTACTCAAATCTGTTCTCCTATTTTAATACTGTAGGAAGAAACAAGATTGTATTAAATTATGGAGAGGGATGTAAGCAAATGTTGTAATCAATATTAGCCCAAATGCAACATGTTCTGAGAAAGGAGATAACTGAGCGTGAGTGAGTGCGCTATGGGCTACAACGACTATTTGTAAATCCTCCGAAGTTCGTAAGCTTCTCTCGGTGCTTGTGAAGTGTGATATACTATTAGAATGAAAGGAAAACTTTTACCGGTGAAAGTTATCAGTAGAAATAAAACGCGCAGTAAAAGAATGTTGAATGTATAGGTGGTCCTCAATTTACATAAAGGAGAGTATAAATCAGCGGACGGAATATCGTTTTTTGGCGTTTACTTTTTCATTTTCAATCTTAAAAAAGTTTGCTGAATTGAATTTTTACTTTCTCTCGTCGGGACTTGTTACATTGCTTTGATAAGTGTTCGTATAGTCATTCTTACTATTGTTACTGGGTGGCTCGCTTATTGTTTGGAAAATGCATTGCTTTTTTATTCAATGATTTATGAGTGAATGCGCGAAGGCGGAACATATAAATGAAACGGAAGTAAAAATAAAAGATTTTTAGATTCAAGGTTGAGACGAATCAAATGTTGAGTTGGGTAGTAGAATAGTTTGTACTAGAGATGATAATATTGCTTTACTGCTATTATTCCACATGTATAAAACAGCTAGACTATTACTGTTCAAGTAGTAGTAGGCAATGATGGTAGCCATACTTTTGATAGCATATGGCATGAAAATGGTAGGAAATTCCAGTACCGGGAAACTGAGATATTTGGAAAAAAGTATTAACAGCAAAGTAAGCGCATTTCTTTTACTGTTTTACTTTCTTATATTTTCTTCAAGCATGACTGTTTTCAAGTTTTCCTGTGAGTGCGTGCGGGTGTGAATGTGAATGTGTGAGTTCAGTTGAGTGAATTTGTCTACAAAAAAATTCTTTCTTTTTTACTGAAACACTGCCAAATGATGGATGACAGGAATTGGACATCTTACACTTCCTTCTTAAGAAAGTAAGGTTTTTTCTTCAAAAGAAAGAAAAAAACAAAGAAAACCCGAAAGCCAAGAATCTTCTTCCTTCTTGCCAACTTAAAGTGGAAGTAATTTTTTCTATTTATTTTTGCATTGACATTAGGTGCTTAAAAGTTTTATTATACTATTGCATTGTGATTGTGTCACAATATGTGTTTTTGGAGAGGAGCGAGTAGTTAGAATTGAATGACAAATGGTATCTTCCGTCGTTATTCTCGAGCTAAGTTGGTGTACTTCAGGGATGACAAAAGTTTGTAAATGAAGTGCAAATATGTTGTAGGTATAGTAAGCAAACACATGTATACGCATAGCAGAACATCATATTAGGAAGAAGAAAAAAGATCATAAATCTTTCCATTTCCACTGAATGACAATGACCTGTACTTGTAATGAACATTGAATTCAACTCGTGTGGTTTTATCATCTCCATTCTACAGACCAATTCAATCCTAACTTGTTTCAAATGTGTTTTTGGACGATGAAAAAATGATGAAAACTTCCAATTAGATATCATGTAGGTATATTTTACTTTTGTTTGTTCTATGGCTAAACCTAGCAGAGCAGTGAATTCTTTGTTTGAGTAGTTCAGTAATTAGTACAGATTAATTAAAATCAATGTTTAAGGCCACAACGCACATCGGCTTCTGATGCCAGCCAGTAGCATATTTTTCGCTCAAAGCTCAGGTTTCCTCCAGAGAAAGTTAAAATGTAGGAGTGAAGTTATTCAAAAAAAAAATTGAATTTTTTAAACCTTTTCGTAATGAACAAGGAATATAGATTTTGTTTATGCCATAGCGAACCATGATTCAAAACATTTTATAATATATTTTAGAACTGATTATATCTAATTTTAGCGTAATATGCTAAAGCAACCTTCTTGGTTCTAACATTACTAACCTGAACGCCTCCAGCTCCAACGACGTATAGTAGCTGCGTCAGGAATAGAGATGCCAGAAGGTTCATAAGGGTTGTTCCTGCAACGCTTCGAAGATCCGAGAACAAGCTGAAAGACAAAGATACAAAATTTGACTCGTTAGATAAGAATCACTCATGTTTTAGTTACAAATGAAATGTCTTGATATTAATTTAGAAGTTTCGACAATACGAAAGATTACAATGGGTACTAGTTTAGAATGCAAATAGGTATGTATAAATCATGCTGTGATGATGAAATATGCATTCACAAAATGTATTTGGAGCTAATTAGGCAAGTTGCTAACAAACAACAATTCCACAATTCGTTTGCTTTTCTGCATGGGTTACAGATTTGCGAAGCCCTAAAACAATACAGTAGTAGACAAGGAATTCGTTGATCGGTTTCTCAAATATGTAATTATTTCTATAGAACAACATTGGAAACTAGCGTACACCGGTAATTGAAGATTTCATAATGGTAAAAGTAATCAAGTTGTTCTTTCATGATTTTCGTTCCAACAAACAAAACAAAACTATTATAACTACTTATTATGCTTTTTCAGCTTTCTGAAAACGAATCCCTCTTCTGTAGTATATCCTATACAGACGCACATCGCTCATTATTAGCTTGGAGAAGATAATAGGAAAACTCACAGTAAAATATTTGTCAGGTTTGAGGAAATAAATAGACAAAGGTAAACATGAAAGAAAATACATCTGACAAACATTTTGTTTCATTCACAAAATGTGTCCTAATGAGAAGCTAAGAAAGCAGTAACTCGCAAATGTTACATATCACGGCTGCACGAAGCAGACATTTAAGTAAGCCGATGGCAAAACCCATTGTTTACCAAAGTGTTATTCAAACTAACATAAGTAAATCACCTATGTGTTTGTTGGATTTTATTCAAAATGGACCTGAGAAAGTAACTAAATAGGTACACACACCGACACTATTATAATTCTATTTGATAATCCCAAAATTTGATTCATTCAGGTTCTGAATTTCTGGGGAGCACAAGAAAGAGTGAAATGATAAATGCGTAGGAGTGAATAAGTAATACGAACAGTTGAACAAATTAGCTTTCAAATTTAGAAACACGTGGGACGTGACTATGTATCGGATGTGCAAGTTTGTGCTCTTTTTTGCTTTTTCTTAAGATCTAAGGCCCTCCCTTGTAAATAATATCCATACACTTCGGGCTATTCAGTATTTAACATTTCATCTTCTCATGTTGATGCCCCGGCCACGGTAAAGTTAGAATACCTACACCTACATAATATATTCTTTCATCATAATCATGAAATATGAAAAACTGTATTTGTTTAGTGCTTTGCTGATGCTGTGATGATTACAAACGTGATGATACTTGAATAAATAAACTGCATTATCTACACAAAACAGTATTCAACACTCGAATGTTTTAAAATTAATTCCATTTTGTTGCGTATTTACATGATAGCTTTATTCTCATTTGTGTTTATACAGCTGGAATCCTACTTTTTAGCCCATTCATGTATAGCTTTCTCTTTCCCCTTTTTCTCTCATAGCCACATTTCAGCGAAAGATTTATGATATCTCAAAAATATGGCTTGTCATCGTAATCAACGCGTCATGATCTTCTACGCTAGCCAGATTCAAATTGATATAACCTTCTGCTGTAGGTAGACCACCAAGGCTTCTTGCTACTTTTCACTTTCCTGCTTTTAGTCAAGTTGGTGGAACAGAAAGCACATTTTATAAAATGATATACTCATGTCATATTATTACATATTCTCTTTGGTTAAGTTTTTATTTGTGTCTACGTAGTATTTTCCGGTATAACGGAGGGGGGAATCCTGGAACTCATATTTTGAAATTACAAGGACTGCATATCATACTTTTTTGGTTTTAATCATCTCCTGGTGGGAGTCAGTATTATGTCCTGCTATTTCGAGCCGAGCATATTAAACGCTTTTACCATATGCATATTTTGTTTAACATTCGCTAAGAACAAAATGCACAAAATATTTTGGTTAGACTTTCTCCATTTAAATTCACCCAAAAAAGATAAAATAAAATGTCTGCTGAAGGCACATTGTATCTGTCAAGTTTAGTCGCTCTATTTCTTCTTCTCTTTTTCATATATTCTCCATTACGTACATAATAGTAGCAAAGTAAAAGTATGACAAGCAGAAGTGTACTTACGTTTTTTTTATTTTATCACACTGAAAATCTTCATATTACATAAAATCAAGGCACAATGTAGACTTTTCTACCACCTTCCCATCTCAGCTATTTCACATCCCAAATTCCTTTTCTTGCTTAACTAACATGAAAATCTCATTAGCAAAAATAGGATGTCTCTAAGGAGTACCGTATATGGATACATTTCCTGTAACTTTGTGTACTTAAAGAGATGTATTTTGCATCCTCCCATGGCTCTAATGTCCATGTCCTGCCATACTAAGATACGCTTTATATAAATTTCCCAAGAAAAATCTTGGCTCGTGGTTTCGGGGGAAAATTAATGTTAACTACTGAGGGGACCTAATTTTTATGTTTTCCCGTTACGAAATCAAGTAATGTTTCCACTCTTACCTACAGATCTACTTTTATACTACGTATGAACAACGCGCAAAAGTATGCACTCAGTAACTTAAGTGTGCACACTGAAAAAAGATATGGCACAGTAACAGCTAAAAAAGTGTCTTTTTATTATTCTCATAGTGCATTAATAATTGCCAAACTTTGGGTAGACGGTAGACGAATGACGAATCTATCCAATGTCAATGATCTTATGTGTTGTGGAATGTAATTTGATGTGCTAAATGTAAATCTTTGGTATTGGTACATACATACGTGGAATAAAACCAACATTTAAGCTGGAACACAAAGAAGCTCTCCTGGTACACATTTTGGTTTACAATAATTGTAAAGTATGTTACAAAAGACATACCTTTAAGGTTTGGAGGAAATTACTGCAAACACAAAACATACAAATGTAGTAAGTATGAATAATACTCAACAATGCGTAGGATGAATCGGACATAAAGCGGACTCCAAACAATGGATTTAGATTCGTTCATTATGAAAGATATAATGCAGGAAAATAGTGTATATAAATTTAGTTGACAATATAGTTGTTTTGAAATGAATAGAAAAATTAATTATTTGAAGCATTTAAAACAAATGCCTTGTTTTAGCCAGTTAAGTGCTGCAATAGACCGTTCACCAGGTGGTATACAGCAGCAGTTTTCGTACGTTGTAAATGATTATGAAAAGAAAGCTATTACTTGAGTAAAACATTTAAAACAACAATCATAATCATGATGTCATTTACACAATACAATCACATAAGCGTGAACAATTAAGTATAAGCTGTAATTTTACTACTCACATTCATGAATGAATAGAAATATGATAAAAATATACATCATTATAATTTTAATTAAAATAAAAGTGTTGGAATAAAATTTGTAAGTGGAAGGACAAAATCCACAACAAGGATATGTAGTGGAGCAACCTTCAGACCGGTATTAATGAGATTACATAATGTAACGTTTGTTAGTTTTGAGTGTGACGTGGAGGGACAAATAGAGGGTACCTCGGTGCCAGGTGCAAACTGGGAAAACAAATTCAATAGAACAGCTCGCCATCGCGAACATATTACAAATTTATTGGGAAAATTAGAAGCGTTGAAAATATCTTTAATAGAAGGTATTTGCAATGCCCGAGTAGCAATATTAGGAATTTTTTCATAGTTTACGTCACCATATGAAAATAGCCCAGCTTTTAGAGACAGCTATCAACGTTAACGAATAATGACACATCCTTGAAAAATAACATATCCACTATCCTTGTTCCATCCAAAAATGTTGCTCAAACTGTTCTGCAATTGTACAGTAATCAACATAATGGTGTCTCGTATCCATCCATTCAATATGTGAACAAACAAAGCAAACTTTTGTCGAATAAGTGGTGCATATGCCTCTTCCACGATCACTACCTAACACAAACTGCAAAATGTACCGCTAACTGTTGTAGAAGATATTCCCGTCATGTTTATTTTGAAAGTGGTTTAAGCTGTCAGCACAAGTCAGAAAGCGAAAGAAATACAAACACATGTACCAGCACAATAGCACAAAACTCGTAAAGAGGTAGCACCATTGTAAGACGACACGGCATGTGGAGAAAAGTTTGAAGGGAAAACGGGAGAAGAAGGGAAGTATGGAGGAAAGAAAGATTCTTTTGATTAGGCCTGTCATGAGGCAAGTAAACAAACTCGCTGCATTGCATTTATTGTTATGCTGGTAATATACTTCCTTTGAGTAAAAACCAGCTTAGTATGTATGTTGTATTATGAGGCTGTTATGCCACAAAAATGACTATAGATTCTATAACGTTATGAGTCAGGACACGTTAAATCCTTTCCTTCCTCTTCCCTATCATCTTAGCGCATCTCCTCATTTCCAAACCTTAACATACACATCCAAAAGACTTCTGGCATACTTTTATCTTCATATTGTGAAGTTGGTATGCTAGTATTATGAACGACGAAAAGAGAAAGTATGGAAGGAAGAAATCCGCAAACATTATTATTATGAACGGTGTAATGGAATAATGAGATTATTAGCTTATCACGATCTTCTTGGAAGTCCTTCTTACTCAAAATATTTACCATACTTTTATTAAAAAACTTTATTCATTGATTTAACAGGTATGGCTATGTTGTTATATATTGTTCTAAATTCTTTGGAAAAAAATATAGGGTCCTAGAGAGATTCAGGCGGAATTTCGAAATGTGTACCTCCGATAAAAATAGCCCTTCAGCTTTTTACGAATTCAATCTACATAAGTCAACACGCCTTTGGTTTGAATTCATATCGTATGGTCAAAACCCGAATAGCCGGTTCAAGTTCTGTGTACTTTTATTCCCTCTATATCTTCCATTTCGAGTAAATCGACAACATTTCTAAAATCTGTATTTGAGTTAATACAAAGAATGAGATAGGTAGTGACTGAATACTTAAATAAAGTTTTTAGCAACAATTTTACAATTTATGTATGCAAATTGCAAACACAAATAGTTTATTTCCCATCTGAGAAAAGCCAGCATATAAATTATGTAGCTTATTACCTGAGCCAGATGCGTGAAGAACTGAAGAAACATTATAAGTTATAACTCAGGGTTTCAGGAGCAAACTAGTTTTCATCATGTGTCTTGAGATTTCAGATGAAAGAAAATAAACAGTTAAGTAGTTTTTCATGCATATTATTTTTCTGTCGTCATTTTTATTACTGCTTGAACCAGGCCACCATCTTATTTTATGAATAAAAAGTTATTTTATAAGCATAAAACATAATGTACCACCACCACCATCTTCACCCGAAACTTTCAGATAGTATTTTCTGTACTCAGTGTCAGCTTCGTTGTATGTTAAAACATTATTTATTTTCTTGCCATTTTAATGCATATACATCTGCGAACGAGAAATACTGAACAGTAATAAAGTCTGAGAATGATGATGATAATGAGATGAAGCGAATGAAAAAAGGAAAAGCTCTTAAAATGTGACTTTTAGGGTAAATGTTCTGTCGTGTCACAGTCACGGTGCATTTCTTACTGGCGAGAGTCAGGTCGCGTGTATATATTGTATTTATATATATTATGACGTTGATGACGACAAACGCCTGGTAAACTTACGTGATGTCGCTCCTTTTTCTTTCACACAATTCTTATCTCACCTGATAGACATCGACGAGAAAACAAATTAATGCGGACGGAATAATGAAAGTAGTTTGTTGAAGAAGAGAGGAAGAAATAGAAAGAGTGAAGGAAAAAGTTTTCTCCTGGAAACTTTCTAGCTGATCCTCGAAAAAGTGGCGAGGGAAAGCTGCCTAGAATAATGATGTAAAAAATAAGAAGCACAACAGCACTGTGAACCCAGTAGAAACACAATGTATGAAAATACACCACACCTTCATAATATTATACATATAAAGTGCAAAAAAAAACTTTTATATTCTTGTAATAATAAACATAAAAGGGTAGAAATAGAAAATAAAAAAGTATTATGTGGGTTGCTTTCATAGTTTTTTTATATATAATTTATAATGCAACGTAGTGCAGCTTTCCCCCACCAAAACAGTTTTTCATTTCTTGAAGAGGAACACAGAAGGACAACTTGTATGATAAAAAAAAGTAAGTGGGATTCCCTTCCTATTTAAAAAGCTGGTTTTGGGATGCTGGTGGTGTGGTGGTGGTTATCGCTACTACCGGGGGGAAACTGGAATAAGTGCTTCAAAGAAATAGTGAAAAGTAGTGTAGATATAGAACAAAAATAAAAGTAGTAATTGCAAACATGCATAAAGCCAAGAAGAGGTCTGTTTTTGTAACCCATATACAATTATACTTTGGGATGCTTTTTGTGGTACATGTTGCCTCTTAGGTTTGATTGTTAGCAGTATAGGGTAAAGCACGCCCCATTTTTAATGCAGAAGGGCTTATTGCAAAAAATAATATTATGGTTAATGTGTGTACGTGAGCATTTTACATATTTCATGCCTTTCTTTTCCCTCTTCCAGAATGTTACTCTTCAGTTGGTTCTTATTGCACTCAGGACCTGTTGTACTTCAATGTAACGACTAAGAGTGGTCGACATACTGACATGGCATTTTAATAAATTTTAACTTTCTTCTAGTGGCCCTGTGCCCAGTGACTCATACTCATGAGGGTACATCATCATTCTATCATCGAATAAAATATCTCTTAGAGTTTCTTGAGTTGACAACGACAACAAACTGCTGTCCTTCTTCTTTGTCTTCGAAATCCCACAAGGCAACTTTTTCTTCTTGAATAGGCAATAGGCCTCCTTGAGATTATTGTGCTATTGTACACCTTCAGCTTGAGCGTTTTCTTTTCATATTATGAATAAATAATTTTGGTGCCTTGAAAACCGTTTAAAAGGTAAAGTGAAAAACGTAGACTTTGACGAGAAGGCAAATAAAATAAGACTAAAATGTACGTATTTATTTTGTCACTTTTGTATATGTAAAGGACAAGCAGCACAACAGCAACGGACGAAAAAAAAGTTTTAAAACGTAAATTAAAGCTGAGAGACAAAGTAAATCTCTCTAAAGTATTTTCCCAGTGGAAAAGATAAAATTTAATAAGGCACTTGACGATTGGAAACTTTTACTCGGCTCGCGGAGAAAAATATTATTTAATTCAAAAGTTGGGTAAACAGCTTTTCGTTCTTTATCGTTATGCAAAAATCAAATACGTACGGCACTCTAGCTGACTTTCTCCACAAAATTTTAGATTCTCCCAAGATTAGATTTGAAAGTAGTTTTGAGCTGAGAATTTTTTGTGTAGGTAAAAAAATGTAATGAGTGAAAGAGGTAAGAAAGGCGTGACACTCTTAACCCCCACATTTAAGATAGTAAGCCCATGATGATGATGTCCTGTCGTGACGTATTTTGCATACATTTTTTCGCTTATTCTTTCCACTATGAATGCTAATTGAAATTCATAAAATAAAATGGGGACTCTTTCCATTAAATAGCACGATGACGATACAGAAAAAAGTTTCATTTGGATCTCCCAAAACTCACATTATATCTGCATGTGCCTTGCTCTACAGGACGTCCGTTTTCACTTTCTCATCTTATCTTTTTTACTTTTGCAATTCTTACGACTATAAAGAGAGATTCGTTAAACTGCGTCGCATTTTCGAATGAAATCTGTTCAGCTATTTTACCATGTATTTTTGTGCATGTGAGTATCATTATCCTTTTAACGACCACTAACATTGGTGTTTGTACGTACAAAAGGTACACATACACTCATTTAACTTATTATCATCCAAAGTTTAATCCATGCTTATCTCTCGTCTACCACTCTTTCATCCGCTTTTGTTCTCATCATCATGGCCTATGAATACGACAATTTCTCTGTCGTTATGATATTCTTAGAAACTCTTGGGACCGTACATTTGCGGATCAACAAAGATAATGGGGACACAACATGGGGTTTTCGCATTTTACCTTTTCTCTGCATTGGAATTGTTATTACTGATTATTCATTCAGACTCTTGACAGCAAACGGAATAGTCACATTTCCAAGAAGGAATATTGTGATGGGATATGACGAGATCAATAATCTAGTAAAAGAGCTTGCTGGAAATTACCGTGGGGGCCAAACACGCTAAAAAACTAAGTAGCCATTTTTCTGCAGAATGATCCCGGATGTAGTCCATTCAGCCGCTACACTAAACAAGACAACAATTTCAGAAAGGTCCATTCCTGAAACTTTTTCTCTACTACCATAAAAGTTAGCTTTGTGCAACGAGAACGAGAGCCCTGTTCTTGTTGTCATTTACTGGTATGCACATAGTTGTTGTGGTTGTTGCTTGTTGAGCGAACCCCTTCTTCCTTCCTTACTAAATTAAATTCGTGCGGTGAAAAGAGTATATGTACTACTTGAACTGACTGACTTGGAGTCTGTGAATTGGCTGCTGATGATAACCTTATATCCCATTTTCTTCATCTTGATGACTTTTACTACACACACACATCGGGCTATAAAAGAGACAACAGCACTACTTGTTTGCTTTGTAGCCAGAGTTCCAGACCACTTTCACCGCACATCATCCAAGTAATAATCATCATCATCAGAAATCCTTTTAACTGCTAGGTATAAAACGGGACAAGAGAGAACTGGCTGCTGATGCACTAGAGGATATGACTGTCATCCACTCTTTCAATAGATGTACAGAAAGTTATTTCACCATAGCTTACTCACTACCATCACATCACCCATTTCTTACTTTGTATGTTCGTACGTACATGCAACTAATGACACAGAAAAACGGAAGATAAGAAGAATAGGTGGTCCTTATATTAGAAGTGGTAGAGCAGCGGTGAGAGACGCCAATCCAAATGGACTTTTTCTACGTCTACCTATATCTCCGGTTTAGGTACACGAAGATTCCAGCAAAAACAGTTATCTCAATATATATAGCCAAATAGAGAATACAAAAGAACCAATTTCTTGCATGATCTTTAATTCAAGGACATTTTACTTTTGTTATATTTTTGGAAAAAGGTACATCCAAAATGAAGAAAGAAGCAGGCCAAAAAGCATATGTCTATTTCTTGGGATGAAGAGAAAGAAATTGACGTGTATACAGTATTCTGGTTAATGTTATTTGAGGCATTACTACCTCTATTATCACGCAGTAATGTGGGTGGTGGGCTGCTTTCTGGGCACTGTGTGATTATCATCATGGTATGCTACCTATACAACTCATTTCAGGTAAAGAAAAGAAATGGCGGTGGTAGTTGTAGTGGTCCAATCATCAGAACTACTTTTTAGCTTCCATTCTTTTATTCAGCTATAAGAACAAAGTGAGAAATCCGTTCCTCGAAGGTAAAATGTAATGTGGCTTTATTTCACAGTTCGTCGAACAAACACAGGAAGCACACAAGGTTATGCTGTCTGCCATTTTCCCGGTTGTATCTTTGATATCTAACATGAGACAGGAAAATATAAAAGGAAATCCTTTTCAAAGGATTTTAATCCATGTTATTAGAGTGTTTCCCATTATCATCATCATTAAGATAGGAACAACGACAATTTTCTATTCTTTCATTCAATTCTCAGCACACAGCACACCACCGTCATGATCTCTGTTCATGTAGTGTGCTTCAGCTTAATTATAACAGGACGCTGCTTTTGCATGCGAGTATTCAACGAGAAAAACAGAATACAATTATTTCATGTGTGATGTATTTTCAATTTCAACTATGTATGTACATAGCAAAAAAATCATCATTTCATTACAAGGCTTTATTTTTTAAATGTATTCCTTCTTGTTATCCTTCGTCCATTTGGAAAGAACGTCAAAAATCACGATAGTAGTATTGTATATTGCAAGACAAAACTTTTGATAATGCGTTCCATAGTTGAACTTGTTGTGGCAATAGAGTTTTGTAATTTAGCCCATAATGAAGATGATCCTATTATTCGTGGAAATGAATGAATGAGAGAAAAGCCGAAAAACTGAAAAGGTTCTGTTCTTTCAGTTCTCTTTTCCTAGTATGTGTGGCAGACATAACAGCAGGAAGCCAAAAGCGAGTCTCCTACTATCTCCTTTTGTTGTTTTCTAGGATAATTTTTAGAAATGCTCTGCTTCAACCTTACAGTTAATTAGTGACTAAGAGCAAAAAAGAGGAGAATAAGAAAGTGTACTCTTATTTCCACGTGATATTTTGCTCAAGCCCATGTCTCGGATGTAACTATTATTATTATTACAAAAGTAATTCCTGGCCAAGGAAAAATGAGATGTGGGCACAGGAAGAGTAGGAAGGATGCAAGGTTACAGACTACAGCACACACAGGAGGAGTGCTTGAGTTGATGTGCCCGTGGCAAATAATAGGAATGACTTCTATAGAATGCTTGGTTATTGGTTAGTACAAGATGGATATATCTAGAAAGGAGAGCTGTGTGTTTATTTCAATCAACCGGAGAAAAAAGCTTCCGATCTGAACTTGGCAAATAATTGAAGTTACAACATGAGTATAGTGTATGTATGTACATCTTGCTGATGAGAACAGTTATAGAATTGCAGAGTATGATTGAATGTAATTCCTGGGATTTAACCGCACAGAGAAAGCAAGGTGGATAGATTCCATTTTCAGCAAAAAGAAAATAATTCATTATTTTCGAACTACTTTTTTGTTCGTCTATTTCATTTTTTTTGGGGTAGTGGTTGGTTATTGAACATTTCTGTTTTACCATTGCATTGATTCACAGGAAATCGGTTTGGGAATCGGGTAGCTCTCCTAGTTTATTTCCTTTTTATCAATGTTCAATTTCTTGATAAAAAAATGAAACAAGGAGAGATGAAAGTAAGATGGGTATCGTCCCACGGGGAGTCAGCAATTTCCCTTGTCATAAAAAAATATGGAAAATAGACGATAGAACATAGAGAACAAAGTAAGAATGGAGAATATTGAATCTGAAGTTGAAGATGGAAACTTATGTAAACTGTCTATATAGAATTTCACTTTTTAGAATGCGGTGATTTGTTAAAACGGTACAGTATACACCTGAGGCAAAGGCAATACACGACATTGGTATATTTTATATTTATGGGAAACAGGTAGATTGACAATGAACGTCATAGAGAGAAAGCCACAGCCAAATTTCTTTCAACTTCTGAATAGGTTTTTTGAGCATGAAAGACATTGTCATTCAGTAAACTTCATTCTAAGCAAATTGCATTCTTATACCGTCAGAAAACTATGCACAACTGAGTCAGGAAAAAAATGATGTTTTATTTCAAGCTCCCCGTCAGTTTTGTATTTAACTTACCAAGAAAAAGAACAACATATTTCTACACAAGGAATGATATAGGCAAGCCAACTTTAGATTTCATTGTCGACTGTCTTCGCAATTATTGTCCCAATTCACGTCGAGAAAGATGTTCGCGCATCTGGTTACACCGAAATTCAATTTAAAATCTCACTTCAAAACGACTCCCACTTGTTTTGGCTTGCCATCATATTTGCAAGATTTGTGGGACAGAGGAACCAGAAATTGTTGTAGAATTCGTACAATTTTACAATGCAGTTTTATCAAATTTTACGTCTGAAATTGGATAAAAATGTTACTGAATTACGCACCTGTTGTACTAGACTAGCTTTGAGCATGGACAAAATAGCATGATCTTTTTTTTCTCAATAAATACGGCTTTTATACAATCGACAATAATAATTCACAATAGGGAAATTGAATTTTGTGCGGTAAACTTCAATATAGACATCTGGACATATTTATATTGGACGCAACGCTTACATAGATTTTTGGTTATGCATACGTCATACGTCCTACTCCCAGTTATATTGATATATTTATAGGTACCCACTACCCACACCTTTTGAAGAAATCTCCCTCTTCAGTCTAATCGGTTCTTTCCCTCTATAACCGCCATTGTCAAATATACGTCGCCATTTCTCTTCCAGATAAAAAATAATCTAATAAAAAGGATGATCTTCTCTCTCATGATATCGATTGATATGGAATAGAAAACTTTTTTTGGTAGCGAATTAAGCAAATCAAATTTTCCCAAATAAACCACGTCTTCGTCAAAGATTTATTTGGTACGTTTGTGCCATGTCGAATTGGATCTTGGGTATGGCATTACACATTTCATGTCTTGTTATAAACGTCAGTTCTATGAAGATTTATTTAATTTTCTGTTTCAAAGCTTGATTTTCTCTGAAAGTAATCTAGGATCTTTTTCGGATTGTCCTTTTTTATAAAAATAAAAAATTCCTCTTTGTACTACGATACATTAGTTTGATAGGATTAAGATAAATGAGGATAGAATTTTTCGTTTTATGTAGAATTATCAATTATAAGCCATACACAATAAATGTACAAGCCTATATTCTCGACAGATCAAACATA